>VYZS01017438.1:0-29066 GCA_013400695.1 Neodrepanis coruscans
CCTCCCCAGCAAGTTGTAGACTCTCTCTGAAAAGATAAATCATTACTTATTTGTGAAATCAGGAGGTGGAACTAAGAATATTATATGCTTTTTACCTAAATATATATACAAATACATAAGGATATAAATTTAAATACATATACACACATGACATACATGTATATGCACATATTTATACATATACATGTAGAAGAACTCCATGTACATAAATATATAAATGTGCAAATCATGTATAAATCTAAACATGCACATACATAAAAAAGTGAAAGCAGTGCTGCATGAGTGGAGTTCCCATTGCTGTGAGAGCCTGGAGATATTCACTCCCTCCTTCTACACTGGCTGCCTCCCCCTCCAAAATTCTTAGTAAAATGATAATATTTTAACAGTTGCAGCTTTAAAAAGCTTGATTGTGACCAATCATTTCTTCCAAACAATTGTATATTTAGCAGAAGGGAAAAATTAAACTTCCCAGGAATGAGGTTATTTAGGGCATAAAATTCAAGGAAATGGGCATTTAGGTCATTGTGGGCATGGTTTTTATTTTCCCTAATTTTCAGATTACTTTCTATTAGGGTCTGCTCAGAATGGAAACTTCTTGATGTGAAATAGATACTATCTAAATCATTAGAGCTCATTCATTGCCATGTGCCACCTTTTAGAGCAATTAAACCTGACCTTGGGGTTACAGAGCTGAACACTCACCGACCCAGGGCACTTCCTCTGAATATGAATAAGCTTGGAGTGCAAATACAGTCGGGACAGGATCACTCCTGGCACAGATAATGCCTTTGTTAGACAGAGCAGGGCTCTGTGGGCTCTTAGACTATGGGGTCCATTGATTCAGAACATTCGCCGTTGGGATCAGCTCTTGGAATTTTTTTTCCTTCCTTTTTTTTTTTTTTAATTTCCCTGACATCTGGAGTCTATCTCTTTGCCAGCCTCTCAGCCCTCCAATCAAAAAGAGAAAGTGAGGGAAACAGATGGACAGGCTCACAAACAGATAGAATAAGCCCTGAAAAGGATTTGACAAAAATTTTAGCAGAAGAAGGAAAAGAAAATGAATAAGAAGAAGCAGAAGAAAGAGCAAAAAGAGAAGGAGAAGAATGTCTAAATCTTTAAGTCTTATGGCCATTAATATTTTTGCCAAGTGCTTGCCAGCTGAACTTGAGTTCAGTCTCAGAAATCCATCCCTGATTCTCCTCAGACTAGTTTCTTCTCACTTTCCAATTTTCAGTAGTTCTTCCTATAACCACGAGGCCCAACACCTGCACACCATATTTGGAGCCCTCTGACCACTTACAGGGCAAGGACCAGCCAATATTTCTGTGGAAACCTCTGGGAGGCCTTATTTCAATGCCTTCTCCCTTTGGCAGAAAAAATGTGGGAATTGCCTTATATGAAACAGAAAAGGAGATGCTGGTAAACAATTAAGTGGGGTCTTGTTTAGAGAACAGAGCTTTTCATACACTGCCAAGCTACATTAAACAATAACTGTCAGAACCTGTTAGAAGAGTGGAAAAGTGACATTGGCTGGTACAGAACCAGTTTTGCTGGGTTTGCTCACAGACCATGTGGCACGTTTAGTCCTGTTTACCCCATGAACTCTCAGCAATCCAGGACAGCTCCAAATGCTTTTCTTTCAGCTTTCATGATGTGTTAGGTAGCGGGGAAAAAAACCATCTGGCTTTCCTTTACCTGGCAGGGAGCTCCTCATCAGCCTGCTGACCTAAAGCATAACCTCCACCATGACCTACAGGCAAATGAGTGGGATTCACCTGCAAGGTAAAAGCCCTTTTATTGAGGCATAATGCAGGCTCCTGGTGGCTGATGTGTTCAGGCTCACATTTAGAGACTTTGCCAACCCATATTTCAGAGCCACAAAGTCCAAAGGTGGGACAGAAGAGGAGTCCTGTGCTTGTGTACTGGCAACTTCAGAGACAATCCTTTGTTTTCCCCTTCCATTTTCTCCATCTTTGTTGCATGTAATGTGCTGAATTCTCTAGAATTTGGAAGTTTACACTCAGGCTTATGGCCTGACCTATGTGCACCTTATGTGTCTATGCTGACTGCTGCTGATGTTTCAGTGATGATGGGATGAATCCACATAGAGCAGAAGGGAATTTCTGGATGGAGGAAGAAATTTTCTGTGAAAGAGGCTAAGTTTTTCTGTATTAATATTTAACAGGAGACAAAGTATTTTTTGCCTTTTTTAAATTCCCTGCCTCCATGTATTTAGGCAACAGCATATTTGTGAGCAAAGCCAAAGCCAGCCCCAGGGCACACCCTGAGGACAGAATGGGCACTTGGTGATGCTGCCCAAGGTCTTGTTTTCATCATGGGAATTTGGGGGCCAGATTGCAGTGCAGTTGTCCAAGCTGATGGTACTGTGGGATATGGATGTTACACAGGCTCTTCTTCACAGCTTGGATAGTAGAAAACCTGTTTAGGTTGGATTTCAGGAAAAGGATCTTCCCCCAGAGGGTTGTTGGGTGCTGAACAGGCTCCCCAGGGTTTGGTCATGGCCCCAAGGCTGCCAGAGCTCCAGGAGTGTTTGGACAACGCTCTCAGGGACAGGGTGGGATTGTTGGGGTGTCTGCGCAGGGCCAGGAGTTGGACTGGATGATCCTTGTGGGTCCCTTCCAACTCAGGATATTCTGTGATTCTGATAAACACTGG
Organism: Neodrepanis coruscans; assembly: GCA_013400695.1. Taxonomy (NCBI): domain Eukaryota; kingdom Metazoa; phylum Chordata; class Aves; order Passeriformes; family Philepittidae; genus Neodrepanis; species Neodrepanis coruscans. The sequence goes on from VYZS01017438.1 coordinate 2,677, forward strand.
TTTCCAAGTGAGTAATTCTGTTCATTTGCAACTAGAAGTTAAAGGTACTGAGGGTGCTAAATCAAACCTCCTTGTTGCTGGCATAATCCAATAGGACAAGACAAAAAAGAGACTTTTGTTGTACTAATTCTGAATTCCTTTACACATGGGGTAAAGGAACCCCTTGTACATGGGGTGTGCAAAGTCACAGCACAGTGTGAAGAGGCAAGGTTAGGACTCAATGCTGGAGGGGCAATATTTTTCCACTATAACCTATAGAAGTCTAAAGTACTAGGAAATATTGACAGCTTTGATATGTTTAGGGATTCAGAGTTTTTTTGCAGGTGTAATCAAAAAAGATGATGGGGACTATTTAAAATCAGCTTTATCTAAAAATTTCATCCAAAGTAATGATGCAGCTGAACTAAATTGTGAGAAAGGTTCTTAGATTACACATTGTTGGAGGCTTCCTTTCCCTGGACTAATGCACCCATATATCCCCCATATCTACCTATATAAGTAAAAGATAATTTTTTGTCAAACTGAGGTAGCAGATCTTGTCTTAAACATGACTTTATAATCTTAAATTGTCTATAAGTAAATAAGGAGCATGTAATATGATATAAAAACTATCATGCTACTAAGCCTGTTAAATTACTCTGCTCTCATCCTCCATTTCTCTCTGTGTGGATCCTGTGGTGGGACTGCTGGCTTTTAACATCCAATCCACATTGAAATCATCTGTTTGTCTGGGGAATGGCATTTCTAACAAGGAGATAAAGTGAAAGTTGCTTTAGGAAGTAGAGAAATGAAAATTGTCCTTTTTCTCTTCTCAGACAAGGGGAAAATTATCATTGGGCCTCTTATAATAAAGACAAAATGATCACAATTCCAGATGGAAATCTCATCACCTAATCCCACTGAAATGTTGAGCTTTGTTTTTCCCCCAAATGCAGTGGCTGCTAATCCTAGGGAATAGCAGGGTAATTTGGGGATTCTGCCTGAATTTATGAATGTATAAAGAAAAAAATGTATGAAACATAAACTCAGTCTGGCTTAACCAGAATTTGGAACAGTTTCCATCACACAGTGGAGAATGTACTTTATTTCCGTATTTTTGTGGCAGTTCTTGTGTTTTTCCTACAGCTTTGAGAGCACAACAGTTTGGAAATCCTCTGTTGCCTTGGTCAATGTACTTAGTGAGGTCCTGCCTCTTCATCTATATGACCCTAAAAGTGACTGTCCTTCATCTTCAGTGGGCTCTGCTCTGTAAGCCTGATGCCTCTTCAAGTTTGTCATATTTATCCAAGGAATGGGATCAAAGTTACTGACTTTGAGGCTGATAGCACCTCCCAGTCTCCCCAGAAGATGTGTACAGGAGTTGTTTTTCCCCAGGTTCTGTTCAGGCATGTTCCCCCTTTGCTACACTCATGATGCGTATTTTAAACAAAACTCCCCATTTTTACTTCCCTTCAGCTACAGAGCAGCAAAGCCACCCAGGGCTTTGGGCATATTATGCCAGCATATTATTCTGTGCTTTTTGTCACCATTATGGGAGCAGATTTTTGCTTCCTAGTGACTGACAAGGCAGAACTTGGAGGAGAACAAGTTCCCGTGCTTGATGAACATCTTCAGAGTGAAAGCTTCAACTTCAGGGACAAACATAGAATCAAACCAACCACTATTGCCCACTCCAAGGGCAGTACTTGAGTTAATGAAAACAACACTCTTCTCCTCTTGAAAGTTTCTCTCATGGTACATTACAGTCCCCAAGAGATTTTGTTTGAGAACTATGATGTTACTGTGTAACAAGGATAATGAAATGACGTCCATGCTGGGACATCACACTGGGAAATGGAGACAGGAGATCCACAACACTCTCATCCTCCTCAGAGAGCCAGCAGAAAAGGATAAAAGGATATGAATGAAGTTCTCTCTGCTCAGTTAAAATACCTCAATTTTACCTGATTAGCTGTTCCTATGGACACAAAAAAAAAAAAGAAAAAAAGAAAAAAGAAAGGTTAACTGACTACAAAATTGTACTTTCCATGTCAAAATTAGATAATAATTAAAAAAAAAATTTAAAAAAATGAGTCCCACCTGCTCTGATCATGAGACAGATAGAAGAAGCCACTATCAGAAAGGGGCTGCAGAAGAAGCCTGTCCACCTGTGCCCCAGCAGCATCCAGCATGTGGGCTCAATGGGTCGTTGAATCACAGAATGATTTGGGCTGGAAGATACCTGAAAACTCATCTCGTTCCACCCCCTGCCATGGGCAGGGACACCTTCCACTACAACAGGTTGCTCCAAGTCCCATCCAGCCTGGGCTCAAACACTTCCAGGGATGGGGCAGCCACAAATTCTCTGGTTCCCATGTTCGTGCACAGAGAGCAGATGTGCTGTCGTTATCAATTGGTCTGTTTGATAGTGAAGGCAGGGTAAAAATGTACTTGGAATCTAATTCTCATTAACTCAACACTTCAGCCCCAAAACCACCAGCATTAATTGGGAGTGTTAAGCTGGAAAAAAAGGCCAAGCCAGTAGCTCACTGGTATTTCAGGGGCATCTGTGTGTTTGTAGTGTTTTGGCATTAGTTTTTTAACTAAATTGCATTTTATCAAACCAGAAGTGTCCTACTGCTAAGCAGTTCTCCCCTGTTCCAGGGCCAGGAACAGTGCTTTCACAGGAGAAACTAAACAGAAATCCCTGGTTAAAGCCTACCCATTTCTTGCAGAAGTTTAAATACCTCACTCTAACTCTGGCTCCTTTTTATCACACGGTGAGAATGCAGAGCAAGGGCTGACAGGCAGGGGGTTGGCGGCAGAAGGAAAGACCGTATTTCCAGCTCCACTCTGGCCATTAACAAGAGCAATTTGCCCACAAACAATCTGGAAAGAGTTTTCTCAGGTTACAGTAAAAGTTAATGGAGTTGGCAATTCCTCCTCTTTTGGATTAACTCAGCCTTCCTTATGCAACCCTTAAGTACACGTGAAGTGCAAGGAGGGCTTGGTGGCAGCAGATAAACTGGGGAGCATAAAACTGACCCAGGATCCCATTATTCCAGCTGGGAAAGGACAGGACCTCCCTGTACTGGTGCTTTTGCAAACTGAGAGGGAAATTAAAACACTTGTAGTCTGATTCTGCTCTAACTGGTTATTTAAGGGGCTGGAGAGACTTGAAATAAACTACACAAGTTTAACAAGTTACGGCATCACCGCTTTTGCTCTGACAGTCAGAGCATTGCAGAACCTCATGAGCACCCAGAAAGCTGTTGAGAGGAGACAAACAACAGATGTGTCAACAGAAAACATGCATTCTAGATTAAGTAAAATTAACTGTTGGTTTGAACCAAAATCCATTAGGTGATACAGATTAATCAAAACAGCAGAAACTGGCCTAGTTATTCTGCAGCCAGGATCTTCTTCTGTGGATCTCTGATCACATCATTACAGATTCTTCAGTTCATCCTCTAAAATGTACCTTTCCACCTCCTCAGATTTAAGAGCTTGTGTTATGGTGTCAAAATAACTGATTGCAAAAAAAATTGGTTGTCATCCATTTACATCAGAAGGAAATCAAGAAAAAAGTTGTATTTATGCTTCATCCATCTTTTTGTATCTAAGATTTGATAAAAAAGATAAAATTGAGTGAACTCTGTGTGGTCAGCAAAGAGTCTTTCCACTTAGAAGTCAGCAGGATTTACCCACACATGGCTCTTGCCACCAGAGGAGAGCCAGCAGAGGAGGAGTGAACAGCTGCTGGAATTGACTCCTCCTGCAGAAAAAATGAAAAAATGCTAGTGCAGTCTAGTTAAGAAGTGGAAATATCTTGCATGTCATACTCCTGACCCAAAACCTGCTAAAGCCATCCCTGTTAACTCAGGTGGATTTGAGATCTGTGTGTTCAATGGGCCATGTCCTCTTCTGTTAGTCATTAAATTAGGAAAGGCAGAGCAGGCAAGGTTGCTTCCAGTCTCATTTTCTTTGAAGCCAAGTGATGTTCGTCAGGGATGAGCCCACAGACACAGGTAACCCATCTCAGTCCCAGGCTTGTCATCCTTGGAGGACAGATGGAAGAAGCCAATGAGGGCATATCCTCCTTCCTTTATTCCCACCTCCCCCTTTTTTTTTTTTTTAGTGCCATTACATTACTGAAAAAATACTTATAGTTAACCAGCACTGCTTAATCCTATTCACTTCCATCTGTGGATCTTTGTATCCTGACACCTCTGCTGTCTTGAGGCCATGGAAAGCAGAGGGTATTTAGTGCTAAGGCCTCTGGGGAGCATCTGTCCCCAGTCATCCTTTCCACAGCCCAGATTACATCTTGTACCAACAGTCTGTGTGTGGGAAAAATCAAAGATGTCAGGGGCTCCTCCCAGGACACACACTTCACGTAAGGTGCCCAATCACAGGGGCACAGGCGCTTGACCTTTGTCTTTGCGGAGAATAATGAATTGGGGGCCAGTTTGCAGGAACGCCTCATCCCCATCCAGCCCCTCCAGAGCTCAGCATTAGAGAAATCACTGACATGCCAAAGCAATGAAAGCAGTCTCTTGTTAACTGGCTGAACCAGCTTGTCCTGAGCCCCGAGACTTCCTCGTTTAGGCCTATTACACAATGGTAATTTTCTCTTTAAAGGCCGAAAGTTGCCTTCTTGTAGCCTTCCTTCCCCAGTCCGATGGTTCAAGAACAGTTGACAGAAAATCCAAGGGTGAAATTTCAGAAACCATGGACTGTAATGAAAGTGGATTGCCTGAATAAATTCTAGTGGACTAGAAAGATTTGATAACAAAAAGAATTTCTTTAATATTAGTCCTTCACCCAGGTTTGTGGGGATGAATCACATTCACTGTCCTGGGAAGGGACTTCAGTTTTCAGTTAAGGCAGATCATGTTGTTTAAATGGAAACACTCTTAAAATGCCCTTATGGGTGCAGTTTTGAGCTGGAATTCATAGCAAATATAATTCTGTGTTTTAGGTCCCCAGAGGGATGAAAACCCCTCTGCCTGCAGTGTTTCAGTCTGTCAGCAGCAGCACAGTCATCACATATCCATGACGGGAATCACATATCCCCGTTCTGTTCTTGGGTACTTGTTACCAGTAGTTGCATGTCTACTAACACAGTATTTTAATTGTCTATTTAGCATTTAAATGAAGCATTCAGTCAAGTGAGGACCAAACAACATGGAGTTCCTACGGTGGCCCTGAATGGCACTGCCTGGCTTTTGACTTCTGGTTATTTTTAGCTCCAAACATGATCCTTTACACCACACTATTTTCATAAAACCGTGAAAACAAAGTGTTTTACGGATGTATCAGTAAAAGACAGGACAGTGAAGTGCCCAGCTAAGATCAACTCGGATGTGGCTGAGAAAGGAGGCCGATTCCACTGCTTGGCACCCGCATGGTGCTCATAGATGGTGCCAACTTCCCTGGATCCTAAAGAGTAGCAGGTTCTTGCACAGCTCTGTGGAGGGGATGGACGGGCCAAAGCCACTCACTCTGGTTACAAACCCTGCTGGGATGCTCGTTGTTCCTGAAGGCAGTGACCTCCTTCCCTCCAGGTCCCTGTCCCCTCCACACCCTGTTCCGTGCGTGGCTTCCAGCACAGCCTTTGTTGCTAATCCCAGGCAAGTCACAACCTCGGGAATCCCTGTCTGGCTCATACAACATGATTTGTGCTCCCTGGCAAGACAGAGGATTTATTAACCCAGTAGATGCACAGCTGTGCTTTAGAGTTCAGGGCAGGCAGCATGAGGATATCACACGGAACTGCTGGTAGTGCTTTGAAAAATTCCATATCCATCCTGGTATCAAATGCTCTTTTTTCACTGCAGAAACACCATTGCTGAGGATATCAATGGTATTACAAGATAAACTTGTCAAAGCTGGGTAATACTTCAAAGTAGGGTAATACCTTATGAGTGATTAAAACACTTTTTCCAGAGGCTTCTCTTCCAGCTTGGCCAGGGAAATGCTGCTTAGTGCCGAGGTCACCTAAAGTAAAGTATTGTTATTTTATGAACGGTGTGAGATAACACTACGGCTCTGTCTTGCACACTTCAACAGCTTCCTGTTGCTGACTTGTTAGCAGGTATTTCTCAGGATTAAATGACCTGATGTTATCGAGCTGCTGGGCAGAGTTCTGCGTGTCCGGACAGATTTGATCTGACTGACACTATGTCCCCTTTTCAGCACTCAGAGAAATAATCCCAATTTTTCATGGCACACACAAGGAAACATTATCAGGCTCGCATAAACAGATATTTTGACAGGGAAATTTAAATTTTCATTCCGTTATTTTGTCTAATTCTTCTCATGTTTTGTCTGTTGTATTGCAGATTGGTTAGAACAGGAGTGCAGTATGCAAAATACAGAGAAGGCAAAGGGAGTGCCCACACCATTTTCCTATTAGGCAACACTCATGGGTTGAAAAGGTCTACTCCAACTTTGGAAATGTTCTCATGTTTCAATGCAAACCCTTAAAAAGTGAAGTTTTACCACCAAATATGCATATTCCAGCCACACCCTTGACACAGATCCTCCAGTCATGCCCACTCACCCTCCTTTGGAAGAATCAGTTCAACCTGGTTGTATCATGGAATCATGGAATGTTAAGNTTTGCTTTAGCAGTTCCATGCCCTTCTCATATTGAGAACCCCAGAATTGCAGGCAGGAGCCCAGGTGGGGCCAGTAAAGGGCTATAAAAATTACCAATTTCCCCATGCTGAGGGGCACATCTTTCCTGTTACCATGGAAAGATGTGCCCATGTGCCAGCAGGGTGTTCCTGCTCCTGCTCTCTATCACCCACCCACCTCAGGGAAGTCAAACACTGCCGTGTGCTTGTCCTGCTTACCTCTGGGGATGCAAGACCCTGTAACCACACCCAATATATATTTTACTTGTAATAATTTTGGTTATCTTAATATATCAAGGGCCTTTCCAGACCCTTGGGCACCCTTTGGCAGAAGTCCATCTGTTGCTCACCAAGCATGAGGAGAAACAAAAAGCAGAATGTGTCATTGCCTTGAAACATTTACAGTTGTGTCCTACCTCCCCAGATTTTCAGTATTATTGGCATTTATAAATACATGTGATGTCATATGTCATCTCTGAAGGGGTGGTGGAGCTCTCAGAGACCATGCTGGTCCACAGTTCCACAGGATCCCTGGTACTTCTGCCCCACTCTGCCTGTCCTCCACCCCTTACAGGGGTACAAAACATAGAACATATTTCTTAAACAACTTCAGTCACAGTGTTATAGCACCAGTTGGGGCTGGCTCCCTCAAAGCTAAAACAGACTTGCAACGTGCCCTGAAAAAAGGGGAAATTTGGAGGACGAAGTCTTGGCTCTCTGCAGCTGAGTGGAAAACAGATTGTTTCAGTGGAGTTTGACTGTCACACCAGCTCTTCTAGTCTGGGGCACAGAGGGAAATAATGTGTGGGGCCTCTCCTCTGGAAGGGAATGTGTTGGTTTTAGGGTTGGAGCAGCAGTAGTAGGTCTATGAGCAAGTTCAGAGCTGATGTTGGTATCTCCAGTGTGAGTTATGAAGTTGTTAATCCTCCACAGGTTTTAATAATCATTTAGAATTTAGTGAATACGCTAGACTATAAATGTGTTATTAAACCTAAATTAAATGCAGATTTGGAACATAAATGTGCTGTTGAAATTTATGAGGGATCTTAGCAGTGAATAATTTTTTTAGACACTGCTGTGAAAGCTATAGAATACCAGTTTCTGAATTAGTATAAAATATTGTGTGTTACTTGTCCATTACTGGAGAATGTGTCTGAGGAGGTATGTCCTAAACCCCCATGCAACCCCAAAACTTAATTCATGGCAGGAATTTCCAGGTCTGTAAAAAACAAATGAACCATTTCCATGTCAGTAGAGTACTTGTGCCACCTGGAATTGCTGGGTTCAAGTCCCACCTTCTCCAGGCCTACCATGCACAGGATGTGCAGAAATCACAGAATCACAGGGTGGTTTGGGTTGGAAGGGACCTCAAAGACCATCTTATTCCACCCCTTGCCATGGGCAGGGACACCTTCCACTAGACCAGGTTGCTCCACACCCTGTCCAACCTGGCCTTGAAACTTCCAGGGAAACAAAGACTTGACGTTTGTTTGGATTGTCTGTGTTTGTATCCAACATTTAAAGATGTCTGGCAAGCTGTGTTGGTCACAGTGTCAAATTTGATATCAGGCTTCAAGAACAGATGATTAGCACTAAATTTGTTGTTCTTTTCTCTTAACACTCTTGGCTGAACTGCCTTTGACTTAAAAAAGCCCAACTCTCAGAAAGTGTTTCGTTTTACACAATACTTTACTCTTCCAAGTCAAGAACAACCTGGAGCTCCAAAACCCCTGTGTCTGCCCCATCTCAGCACAATCCTGCCCTACATAACTCCCAGGCATCAAAGGGCTGATCCCCTCTGCAAAAAAATGTGTCCATCCAAAAGGGAAAAGAGCTGAGAAGCAACAAAATGAAAAGGAAGAACAGAGTAAAAATAGGGACACACTTGGCATTGCTGCAGGATTCAGCTGCTGCTGAGAAACACTGAGAGCTGAGTCCTGCAGGAGCAATGCCATGTTCCTTCAGACCTTGGTTTCCTCTTCTTCCCCGAAAGTGATCACTGGAGCTTCTACATCCCTTGCTGCAAAGCCTGGAAATGTGTTTTTGATAAATTCAGGGAAGCCATTCCCAACAAATGTCAAGCACATCCCACACCACGAGGTAGCATTAGAGGACAGTACTGTATGTGTTGACATGACTTGGTAGAATTTACAGCAACAATACTGAATTAATTTCAGTTACATTTTTTGAAGGAGAAAAGCAAACCAACAACAATTTCACCAGCTCACAAAGCTGCTGATGGCTGCAAAAGCTGGAGTTCCTTCACACTGTAGCCCTTTGTTCAGACTCTGAGGTATGTTAAGATCCCATTTTCTGCATCAGAACTGACCACCTTGCAAGGTTTAACACCTGTAGGAAGAGCAAAGATGTCAGCTGAGAAGTGGACATCAGCAGTATCATAGTCAGGAAACAGAATCTACTTAAAACTCCGCAGTGGTCAGGAGGTTGGGACAAATTTTAGGAAACACAAAATAGTGGAGACTCTAATTGATCTCATGATTGTGCTTTATTTTAGAGTCATGCCAAATTTACTTCATGGTCTGCATCAAAAATTAACACACAGCTGTCATGTCCACATGTGTATTTCCTAAAGGACCATCTCTGTTTCTAGTAATTCCAGATGCAATTGTAAACCTCACCTTAATCAGGCATGATGGAAATCTGCTCCCACTCAGACAGGGAAAGAAGTGGAGAGAGGAAGGGCAGGGCAAGGGCAAGGTCCTCCGAGCACTAGTTGGGCACTTTAAGTAGTTTCTGGAGGAACAAAAGAGACACTTTAGGTTGACTAAGTGCTTTCATCGGGGCAAATCAGTGTTGATGACTTCCTATCACTTAGGAGACTGATACATCCACGATTTCTGTTTCCAGCACTGCACTTGATTAAAGGACATTCTGCATCCAGAGCAATGTTGTTGTACAGAATGCCTGTGTTATCAAATAATAAACTATCTGTCACAATACTGGCTCAAGGTTTGGGAATTTTCTAACATAGGAAGATTAAGACGATTGCACTTCAAATAAGGACCATTTTTGACTAATTGCTTGCAGATATGGTATAGAAGCAACATGGCTTGTTTTGGGAAAGTATTGTGATTTTACTTTATGAAATTTTAGCCAAAAAATGAACGCTCAGAGCCCAAACTTGCCTGATACATTTGCATTCACTTGAATGGAAGCTGCACTTAGGCAGCTGGAGAGCTGGCCCAGCATGCTGGGCTCCTCTTTAAAACTGGAATAAAAAGAAGTTACTACATTAAATTCAGTCATCCGGGCCTAGATTTTGTTACAACCACATGGGCAGCTTTTCAGATCAATTCTACAGACAACAGACTTGGCCTGTGAAGTCTTCCCTCTCCCTGTGCCATGCCCTTGAAAACACACACAGAAATTCACTCTGAGAGTTCCCACTTTTTTTCTAACCATTATTATATGGCCTTTTCTATTTGGGAAGGTCACAAATGGGCACAGAGTTGCCCTGCAGCATGTCAAGCAACAGGGGCAGAAAGATCTTGGTTCTCCATTCCAGCTGAGTCAGAGGCTCGATATGTGACCTTCAGTCACTTGGTCTCCTTATGTCAAAACCAAAATTGAGTTTAAATCTAGGAACACACTGAGAACCAGATGCTCCAGCTGAGCCAAACCTTTCTGGGTAAATACATTGCAAAGAGCACAAATCATCCCATTTCAAACTTTGGGAATCTGTATATATTTAAATGTATACAAAATTCTGCTGTTTCTCGACAATAGGTTCATGGTCTAGAAGAACAAAAATCCAGCAGGCTAAAATTAATAATGGATTAGAACAAACACCATTGCATTGTTTCCCATTTAAGGAACTGTCTGGATATAAATAAATCCTTACTCATAATCTATGATTTAAATAACAGAATCATTCTTACTATTAGTAACAATGACACCTTTCAGAAAAATAAGAGATAAAAATTAGTTTGAGAAGATATCTGAGGAACGATTCTTAACCTCTGACTCTTTTGCTGTCAGTGGACTGAGCGTGACTTGGTTCAAAACTACCTCTGAATGTCCCTAAAATGTTTAGTGTCGTGGTTTAACCCCATCCAGCAGCCAAGCCCCTCATACCCACCCCCCCCACCATCAGGACCAGGGAGAGAATTGAATGGTAAAAGCAGGAAAACTCACGGGCTGAGGTGAAGACAGTTTAATAGAGAAAGCAAAAGCCAAAAAACAAAGCATAAAAAAGCAAAGCAAAACCAGGAATTAATTCCCTCCTTCCCATGGTTGGGCAGGTGTTCAGCACCTCCAGGAGAGCAGGGCCCCATCCCATGGAATGGTTACTTGGGATGAATCACTCCAAACACACATCACTCCCCTTCCCTCTTTCTTCCCTCCACTTTATATACTGAGTATGATGCCACACGGTCTGGAACAGCCCTTTGGTCAGCTGGGGTCACCTTTCCTGGCTGTGTCTCCTCCCAACCTCACACACAACCCCAGCTCCTTCCCCAGTGTGGCACTAGGAAAACAGAAAAGGCTTTGGTCCTTTGTAAGCTCAGCAAAAAAACCCCCATCTCCATATTATCAACTCTGTGTTCAGCACAAATCCAAAACAGCCCAGTACCAGGCACTGGGAAGACAATTAGTTCTACCCCAGCCAAACCCAGCACATTAGGAGAAGACTGAATTGGATGAGTGGAATTCAATCTGAGACCATTTCTACTCTTGGTGCTCTACCTAAAGGTACCATTTCCCCCCTATGGCCAAATCATGTGTTGCTTAATTTGTATCATCCCTGAATCTCAATAGGTTTTTCTCTTGCAGAATTAAGGAGCATGCAGTGTATGGACAAAAATATTTGCCACAAACAATGACTAAGCTAGAAATTGAAAAAAATTAACATGGATCAGTGATGGGGGACCTTCCCTGAAATAATTCTCTTAGAGAAGCTGTATATTGGCAATGGTGTTATGGCAGCAGTGAGAAGGTGTGTTGCTTTACCTCTGGGGTTCCAGCCTGCAATGAGAGTCCCTCGGGACTATTTGAGTTCACTGGACAGCAGGGACTTGAATTATTGCACGTTTACACATCTCCAACAATTCCTCCGAGTAACACGAGAAAGAACCCAGGCAAATGCTTTAAAAATGTCATTTTAAAAATCTGAAACACAAAGAAAGATTTCAATTTAATAACTGGGTGTACAGCTTCAAAAAAAGTATGGTGCCTTTACACTCAAATCCTTTTCCCTGTAATTCCACAGTGTAGAAAGTTGGGATAAAATAGATTAGATTACCAGGCACTTAATTTTTATTTTATTTATGATATGTATAAGCCCAGAGTATTCTACTACAAAATTCACTGCAGCATTTGGAGTGAAAAAGGAAAAGACACAAATCATAAAGTATTTTCCTTTGCTTATATTATCAGTTTATGAAAACAAGAGTCTGATGAACAAACCATTTTAAACAAATAGGGGTTTATGAGTGCACAGCACAGCAAATTGTGGTTATTTCTCACAGAATTTTATTACATGTCAAGCACTGATTTCCTTCTTATGTAAATTAAAGACTATAAACTGATGCAATTACTCTCCCCACATACATTAGTTTAAATGTTGGGGTGCTAGAAAACCCATTTATCTTTCATACTTTCTGTTAGGCTGCTAGTCAGCTCTGAGGTTTAAATTTTGTTTAAAAGTTCCTGGCTAATTGATCACTTTAAAGATGCTTTAAACACAGGTAAAACACCGACAAAGACATTAAAAGTAAGCTTTCCTAATGGATGAATTGCAACTATCCATCATCCTGCTCCTACTTCCCCACCAGCCTCCCATTAAACCTAATAAGTTCTATTAACGCTGTTAACATGTGGCATCTGTTAATGGAAAGCGTAGAATGCACAAGGCTGAGGGCACCTGAGGGCTGGGAGAAGTAAAGTTTGGAACAGAAGGACAGATTGTGACTATTCCCCAAGTTAATGTAACGACAGGTCAGTGTTTCAGGCCCCTCTCAGAGCCATTCCCATTTAAAGCCTTGCTGGAGCAGAGGCAGCGGGGCCGCGCTCGCTGGCGCAGGGCACATGTTATATTTCAAGTATAACAGCAGACAAAACGTACAAGTTGAAGGAAAAAAGAAGAAACATATTTATTTTTGGCTTGAGAAAACAGTGTGACACATGACAAGCCTGGATCTCTTTTGGAGAGGCTGTGCTCTACATTACTGAGATTAAGTTTGATCATTCCTGAAGGAACACAGAAATCCCCAAACCTGGATGGCAGGGGCTGTAATAGTCGCTGTTAATGTCTGCTGTTAGCTGATTACTGACATCTTGAAAGCATTGCTGAGGCAGGGGTCCTCACAAGCTTCTGTCATGTGGATGCTCTGGCAGATGGAGAGCATGCACTGCGGGGAAAGGGTGGCTGGAGCTTCAAGGACCGGCGTGTAATCAAAGGCTTTGAACTGTTCCTGGCCTGTGAGACCACTCTCCTTATTACTAGGGGGACTATCAGAACATATTATAATGACCAAAGCCAGCCCATGTAGTAACAGCTGTGAGTGTAATCCAAAAATTAGCTCATTAATTCACAGGAAAGTATTTTCTACTCGTCTTTCATTACAAAAAACGTGTCTGCTTATTAGTGAAACCTAGAGCTTTAACTGGAATCTTTAAAACATTAGCAATGCACATGTGCTTTTCTATGCCTTAGTGGGAGATTTATTGAGTTTATTCTCTAATCTCTGTTTACAAGCAGAAATATGACGAACATAAATCATTTGAAATAAGATTTCCAGCTACAAATCCTGTTTGCTATTTTCCGACATCATCATGTTATTTCAAACCTGCAATTAATTCTTTTCTTTGCTGGCCTGTTTGTTTTTAAAAACAATTTCACTCCACTTGACCTTTGATTTCTTGGAAAAATGTTCAAAGTTAGAAATAACTCTAGATGTTATCTGTTAGTGCTTATTTGCCATGCAAAGTGTGCTCAACTTGAGCTGAAGCTTAGGAGTCCCAGAGAGATACAAGATGTGAGGAGCAAGTTCCTCCAGTAGGAATAAGTATCACAGGGATGCTGAGATCATTATTGAGGACATTCAGGCTGCTCTTCAAGTGGTGGCTCTTATAAAAACCTCAAATATTTAAAAAAAAAGGAAAAAATGATGACACTGTCAAACTGCAGAAAACTTATTCGACTGTTTCTAAAACATTGTGTGTCCCATCATAGGACCAAACAGTGCAGGTGAGCAACAACACTGTGAATTAAATGTTTAAACAGGGCTTACAAAAGCCCTGATCCAATGCATAGTGGTTATCCTGCAAAACATTAGTGTATTTAGTTTATGCACTACGAAATTACTATCTTTTCATACCATGCTAAGTAATATTTTCTTCTATATAATGACAAAATTAACAAACATAAAAAAATAAAGCTCTAAATAATAAAATGTATTCGCACTTTGAACAGGAACAAAACAGTATTATGTGCATGTTCTGGAATTGCTCATGGAATGAATAATCACAAAAATGTGAAAAATCACCTTGGTAAATCCCTTGGGTTATGGTCCCTTTCTCTTAAGTTTCCTTATGACCATTTTGGCAAAATCACAAAATCACAGAACCACAGAATATGGTGAGTTGGAATTGACCCACAAGGACCATCCAGTACAATTCCTGGTCCTGCACAGGCCAATCCCCAACAGTCACACCCTGTGCCTGAGAGGATCATCCCAACCCTCTTGCAGAACTTTGTAGAATTTTTAAATGCCGAGAGGAGACCTCATTGCAGGGACAACTTGGTGGGGAGGGGCAGAGGAGGGGCAGGGACTGAGCTCTGCTCTGTGGGGAGCAGGGCCAGGAGCCCAGGGAATGGGCTGGAGCTGTGTCAGGGCAGGGGCAGGTTGGAGCTCAGGCCAAGGTTCTGCTTTGCCCAGAGGGTGGGTGGGCACTGCCCAGGCTCCCCAGGGCAGTGGGCACAGCCCCAAGGCTGCCAGAGCTCCGGGAGGGGTGGGATGATCCTGTGGGGACAGGGGGGACTCTTGGGGATGGGGCTGTGCAGGGACAGGGCTTGGACTGGATGGTCCTTGTGGGTCCCTTCCAACTCAGCATATCCTGGAATTCTGTGGTTCTGTAACTGACTTGGCTCAGATCATTCACTCCCATGTTCACACAATTACTCTGAAGTCTGGATTCACACCTGAAGTCAGTAGGAAATGTGCTGTTTTTGCAACACTTGACCAGCCACCCCACAACACCAGCTCAAAGTATCTTGTTTTACTCTGCAGTTCTAAAATATCAGCCCTTAAACTAACCCTTAGAATGAAAAGCCCTTGATTGTATAATTAACTTTCAACAGATCAACAAACAGAAATCCACCAGGTCTTTAGCACAGATTGCTCAGGACCCCACTCTCGTTAGGCAGGAGAAATTTTAGTTAATACAATAGCCTGATGAAAACCCAGATGGCCATGCCCATGATACTGTACATTATTTAAATGGGTAACACAAGGGGTAGTAGGCTCTATTACAGCTTCAGAGTGAAAAATGACCAAAAAAACCCCAAACATCTGTAACCTTTAAACTAGGCAATTAAAAAAAAAAGGTCCTACTGATCCTATAAGCACACCATGGTACTGTAAAATGGTACATGGATCCCTTTCTGGGGCTTATGGATTTCTTCAGTGTTTCTTCAGCTCTGTACATTCAATCTCCTGGATCCATGACACCTTGACATGCTGCACATCTGTACAGCAGCACCCTGGACCAGAGGCCAAAGTTATTTTATTTAGTTTACATTTTCCTGAGGAACAGCTGGTTGTCTGCCTTGGAGAGGGAAGTGGAGAGCTGGCCCAGAGCACAGAGCCCAGTAGAATCACAGAGCCCAGAGCAGGGGCTGCATATCCCAGGTGAAGGATTGGAGCAGCTGAGGGAAAATTGGAGGGAGTAAAACCAAAGAGATTGACCCAACAAAAGCCAAGACAGCAAAGTACTGAAATAAGAAGACCCCAGTTTTTCCACCCTCTATTGCAAAGCACTAAAGTCTAGTGGGGGGTTCTGCTCCTGCAACAGGCATCAGTGAGTTTGGACGGGCTTGGAAATAATCCACTTTTTGGTTGGTCTTAGCATGTTCCCCCCCTGTCTGTCTCCCTCCCCTCAAAAGCAGCCTTTTTCCAAGCTGTGTTTATACAGGACTGTCACCTAAGGGATTTTCCTGCACCTCTCTGGTGAGCAGGACAGCAGAAGAAGCTCAGTGTAGTTACACTGGTGGAGCTGCAGCATTGCTGTCTGAACAACACAATTAGTAAAAAAGCCTCATTTTTGCAGTTCACATGTTCAGGGGAAAAAGAAGTTCTTTAACACTCCTCCAGAGCTCAGTCCTTCAAAGTGCTGTGCAAACCTAAGCAAGCACTGCAACACAATCACTGCTTGGGCACTGGTACAGAATTGCCCCAAGGCCCTGAAATAACAACCATTGTCATTACTGAGAATTAATTCCAATTGTTGTCTTTGAACAGGACTAAAATGTGCTGTTCACTACTTCATTCCCTGTCACTCCAAGCACGGGACTTGAATGGAAGTTCAACTTCTGTGACAAAAATACAATTCAAAATTAAAAATTCATACAGAAAGCCAACTATATTCAACAGATTGCTGCATTTTGGTTTTCAAAAGACTGTGTCCAAGACAATTACAAAGCTGGTAATTGTGATATTAGAGTGGTTTTAGAGCAATTTTAATGATTCTTCAAGAGTCACTTTAATCTTTTGAGGAAGTTTTGCCTGTTTTCAGTGAGAAATGTGCAGCCCAAAAGGGCTACTCTGGTTTTACAACTGCTGCCAGCTCAGGATCTGCTGAACCCTGTGCTTTCAGAAGTGCAGACCATCTATATTGGAGCAGCAACAGGGCAACAGCAGTTCTTTAGGGCATTAACTAAACTGTTACATGGATGGTATACAGTCCAGATACACAGCCTCTGCTTTTTTACACTGGAGGGAGGCAAAAAGTTCAACTCCTGCGACAAAAAAACAATTCAAATAAAAAATTCAACACAGAAAGCTGACAATATTTACATTTAACAGATTGTAGCAGTTTGGTTTTCAAAAGGCTGAGTCCAAGGCAATTAAAACTTTGGTGGCCTTTGGGTTTTTAAATTGCAAATAAAGGATAACAAAACGGAGAGAGTGAGGCCTTTCTGCAGCACATGTGGGGCTGTCAGGGTTTGACAGGTGTGTGCTCGGGCACTGCCGGGGCTGCTGCTGCTCCGGGTTCCTCGGGAAACCTGAGAGTGTTTGTAAACAGTCTGTGCTTTCTCAAAAGTGCCCTGGAGATTTGTTACAGGAAGTCAAATTGCTCAAATCTACCTAATTTGGCACGATACGTTGAAAGCATGCTTGAGTGATCATAATTGCACTGGGACTGACTTCATTCAGCAATCTCTGGGCATACCTTTCCAATAACAACTGCAGGCGATATAAATTCAATCTCTTGTTTGTTTCTGAAAGTGATTAGCCTAAAAAATTTGGAATTTAAACACTCATAATTGCAAAGTGTTATTTATATTCAATTTTGATTTATTAAAGAAAAAAGTCTCCCCCACTTTTTTTTTTCTTTTTTTCCCCAGGAATAATTTAAGTTGCTTTGGAAAGTGAAAAGGAATAGAAAATAGAAGTGAAAGGAAAAAGATTTTTCTTGTTGGTGGAATATGCTGCTCTTTCAATAGGAATTTTTTTCTCCTACATTTTATTTTTATTGTAGAGGGATAATATAATATACATATATTTTGCAACAAGAGCATAAAGGATTCTGGTGTTTGCTTCAAGCTTGGGATTTTTGCTGTGAAATATCTATAGCTCACTAGGATTAATAAATTTTCACATCTCTGCAGAACTATGTGCTGAAAACTAAAAGGACAAAAAGAGACCTCAAAGAGTTCCATTTACACTCTGAGTAGAATAATCAGTGTTACCCAGTATGACAAACAAGGCTGAAAGAAAGACATTTATTCAATGCATCCATTTAAGTTTTTAAAAGCACCTAATCTAGTACATATTTGCATCCTTTTTATACTGGCACCCTTCAGAAAATGTTGATGGGCAAGAGTTGTCCCAAAAGCTTGGGAGAAGAGCTGCAGAAAGAAAATATTGATTCATAATATAGGCAAATACTCATGAAGCCTCTTCAGCAGGATGCCAGTTCAACCAAACAAAAACACCCCTAAAAAAGCCCAAATGTCAGATTTCCAGTTAAAGAAAAACCTACGAACTCTTTAGAAGTTTGCTCACAAATTAAGAAATTAAATTATGTTGCAAAGAGCAATTTCAAAAATGCAGAGAAAAACACAAAATTCATTGGAAAAAAATGTTTCCTGAGAACATCATGCTTCGCCCTAATCATGAACAGACCTGCGTATAGCTCCCTTGCTCTAATTAAAAACAAGAAATGAGAGATGCAGCAAAGCAGCAAAATCTCCATAAGGGCTGACCCTGTGGCCCCAGCCTTGAGCCATCAGGAAGGACTGTGCTCTCCTCACAAAAAAACAAGCTGAACAACTCTCTGTGCCATATTGTTTTTCCCATATCTTCTTTATAGCCACCCTTCTCTGTTCCTAACTTGAATTGTTATTGAACTTAACAAATTCCATGCCCACAGATAGGTAAAATATTGTGTTCTATGTCAGAAATGGGACATCTTGACAAACAGAGCCAATATTTTCCTGAAAGCATGATCAGCACTTGAGCAAACCAGGGAGACCAGCACTCCACCACCAGCAGCAAGGCAACCAAGGACATGTGTTTCATTGCACCCACCTACACGAGCCCATCAGGAGACCCCAGTGCTCCACAACCACCTGAGAGGAGGGTGGGGCCAGGTGGGGGTCGGGCTCTGCTCCCAGGGAACAAGTGATAGGACAAGAGGAATTGGCCTCAAGTAGTGCCAAGGGAGGGTGAGGTTGGATATTAGGGAAAAGTTATTTACTGAAAGGGCAGTCAGGCATTGGAACAGGGTCCCCAGGGCAGTGGTGGGGTCACCATCCCTGGAGGTCTTCAAAAGTCTTCTGGATGTGGCATTTGGGGACAGAGTTTAGTGATGAACATGACAGTGCTGGGTTAATTGTTGGTCTTGAAAGTCTAAGAGGTCTTTTCCAGCCTTAATGATTCTCTGATGATTCTGTGATCTCACCTGGCAGCCCATGACCCACCTGGTGCTGCTGCAACACGGAGGGAAAGGCACCTGTGCCCACTAAAACTCACGCTGAATCTTCCAGAGATTTCAGAATCTCTACAAAGGCCCATGGCAAGCAGTGGGATCTCAGTATCAAAAACTCACAGAGAACACCTGCCAAGTGATGTTTGTTAGCAGGTGTATCCAGAGGGAAACAGGTCACTTAAGGAGTGCTGGAACAGAGCAGGAATTTCTCAGATCCACCCAACTTTACCTAAAGTTTACTTTGTTTTTAAATTTAAATTAAGCAAATCATCCCTAAAATAAAGCTAAACCTCAAGGTGAATTATTTAAAAAGGGTCTGTGCACAGACTGTCTTAAACTATGTGGGACCTTCAACTACTAAACAAATAATTTTGTGCTATAATTATCCCATTTCCCTGTCAGCAATACTACTGCTTACTCAAAACCTCTCCACTTAGTTTTAAACCAAACACATTATTTACTTTATGGGAGGGAAGAGAACAGAAAGAGCGGCACAACCTGAACATTCATCATTGTTGTTTGCCCTCCTTAAAGGACATTGTTGAATTATTGTTATAAACATTCCACATTTGGCTAAATGTTGTTGATATAAACAAGGATTTTTCCTCATTAAGGTAATTTGATGCAGTCTGAGTAACTGATTTATCAAGAGAATTAATTAAAGGCAGATATGATTTGTGGCTCTTTGTACTTGTAGATGTTTCAACATAAACATCCCCATTAAAATTAAATTACTGCTGATCTGATCTTACTAACAATGGTTTCCAAATACATTTCACATATGCAGACACGGTGTCCTTGTTCAAATTCAGAGTGTGTAGCAGAGTCCCAAGCCCACATTTGTCATGGTGCACAGAAGGGAGAAGAACTTGGCAGATGTCTTGGGTGGCATTTGGCACCTTCACATGGAAGGTTTGCTGGCTTTGGAGGAGGGCAGAGGGAAATTTGTTTCCACCTCCAAGTTTCCTACGAGGTACAGATTTAAAAGAATTTTCTTGGGCTTGGGGGGAGGATGTAACGAGGCAATTAAAATAAAAAGTCTCTCCCTCCTCCTCCAATGTGGACTTTACATAGTCCAGAGAGGCAGGACACAAATCAGGTACCAGTGAAAACAATTGCCCCTGAAGCAAGCAAGATTTGTCTGTAGAACTTCGCTTAGGCAGTCAGTCCTTAATTTAGCATTTCCTAGTTTTCTTTTTATCTGAAACAGGAGAAAAAGAGATAGAGCAGCAATAGTAGTTGGACTTCAGGACACACATCAGTCATCAACACTCAGTTTTCTCTAACCCAGTGGAACCCTGACACAGGTCTGGCACAGGGACACACAGACCAGGAACCCTGTGCCCTGCTGGAACAGCACCTGGAGACCCAGGAGAAGTGAATGGCACTAAAAAATTATGCTTCTGGAGCCTGAATCACCCTTCTGCACATTCCTCAGTCTTTCACACAAATCCACCAGGGAAAGGTTCCCAAGCACTCACCAAAGCTATTGAATTGTTGCTTTTTCTCCTCTCACAACTGGCCCTCAGAACACATCCACAAAGCAAAACCAAAGCACAACTTTGGCCCAGGTTACTCAGCTGCTTTGGAAGGGGCATTAAATGAGCAGCAGCATCAGTGGTACCAATTTGCCTGAAAAACGGGTCTCTGTGCAAGATGGTCCTGATTAAAACTCTGTTACCACTTATTTGGTTTTCTGTGATGAGAACTTTGCTGATGAGAACTAGCAAATCAATGTCATGTGTTCCCTTGCTCCTTAGTTCCTGAAAGTCGGGGGGTACAGATCTGGATTTAGGACACCCTGCTTCCTATGCTCCCACATATCAGTTCAAATTCCAGGGTAACCAATAGTGATCATATCATATTGATTATCTCACCTGCCAGCAATACAGAATGTAATTTGATAAAGCAAGCAAAAACTTCTGATCTTGACACAGAAAGAAATGAGGCATGAAAAGGAATGGGGAAGCAGATCAATCTGGCTTAGGTCATGTCCATACCTCATGTCTTAACAAACAGCCTCTCAAGGACTGAAGTACTTGCTGTTCAAAACACAGCCCAGGTTACTCTGCAGCCAAAGGAAACAGGGATTTGGTATTTTGGACAAGCTCCCTTTCTGTTCCCAACTTTGGTGATCAATCCTGTAAGGACATCTTCAAGCCACTGCTAATTGAGTCTGCTAATTACAGTGCTCAGCAGGCCATGGACATCAGAGAGGCAGATAGAGCACATATTTACAGAGAGGGCCCTTGGGAAGTCTAGATTAGTCCCAGGACAACTTGAAAGGAATGATAAGGAAGCTTAAGGGGACTCTTCCTCTCCTGCAGCAGACAAATGAATTAGCAGAGAAGGCTCCAGCTCTGGTCAAAGGGAAGGGATAATGTGGTGATGAAGTAGGTCTTAAATCATTGTGATGTATTGAAATGTCGCTCTAAAGAAGATCTAGAGATGTAGGGAGAAAACAAAGTATCAGTCAAAGTAATCAGGTAAATTCGAGGACACCATGGGTTCTTGCACATGTAGTTTTTTCAGCACGAAATTGTTTTCACTTTTAACAGGTCTTTCATATATTGTTCATTTAAGTGACCAAACTTGCTTAATCAAGTTATTTGTGTCATTTTATTGCCTTATTTCTCTCACAGACGAGTCTCATAGAAAGGGTTTTATTTTCCACAGGCAGAGAGTGTCATGGGGGCAGGGAGGGATCCCTGCTGCTAGACCAGGAGACCACAAACAGCTGGGGGGACTCTGGTGACTTTACCAAGAGAAGCAAAGTCCTTCCCTGGTCTTTGCCATTGGAGAGAGCTTGACATGTGGACTCCACAGGATCCAGTTACAATAGTAACACTGGAGTCAGCGTTGTGGTGGCACCAAAAGCTCCCAGCTGAGGTCTGGGGAGAATTAAACACAATGACACTCCATGTTAGATGATTTTGGGATGACCAGGTAGACCCTGAATCACTGAGGGGCAGGAGAAGAGCAGAGAAGCTGCTCTGAAGTCACCACAGTGCAACACAAGAACAAGAGCATCATCTGGAATGTGGCGAGGAGCAAGACAGTCCCATGCTGGCGCTGAATCCTGTCTCCAGAATACAAGATACCAGATACAAGACTCAGGGGAACTCAGGGTAAGAAAAACTTCATTTTGCATATACTTATCCAAGAGTGAATACTCCTCAGGATACACACACGTATTTGAGGTACTATGGTACAGAAAATAACATTTCACTTGTAACTATCTGGTAGTTAACTAGTAATTCATTAACAGCTGAGGCCTTCATGGAAATATTTATTTCAAGGAAATACATGATGCATATACATCATCTGGGAGGAGAGGGGGAGAATGAAGAACTTATCTCCTAGAACTTGAGAAGATACAGAAGTCATGTCATTCTATACTTCTTGTGATGGCTGACTGTCAACAGCTGCATTAAGTGGGCTGCATTTATCATGGGGGTGGGAGATGTCATCAAAATGAATTAGAGGCTTATGGGCCATAGCTGCATTTTGTATTCTCCTGAAAATTCACTTTCTGTCTGACACATTCATGAAAAGTAAGAGAATGGTGCATAAGAACACAAAGTATGTACACTATTTTTCCTTTTCACAGTGGAATAATGTGGGGATTCATTCACCATCATTTAAATATATTTTGGGTTTTTCTTTCTTTTTCTGTAATCCCACAGTTGCCATCCTAAATCTTAACTAAAGATTATTTGGGAAGCATAATTAATAGCTATGAGATAACATCCTATCCACAAAGTCAGATAATTAATGAGTAATAAATGATGTGTTTGTGACTGTAAACAAATATGTGTCAACTTTAAACTGAAGAACAGACAAAATCTTAATTTACATAGAACACCAATAAATGGGCACAGTAAAGCTCAAATATGAACTGACCTGGTCCTTCACACATTGGTTCCAGAGGAAGAAAAAAAGACAGATATATCAGATTTTAGTCTGTCCCCACCTCTCCAATATTGTTGGTGTTTTGTGTTGGACAGACTGGAGAAATACTCAGATCCCTCAGTTCACTGGGGAGGTATTTTCAAGGGCCCTTCCACAGCAGTCACAAGCACAAGAAATCCTTATTGCTCCTCCCAAGGCAGTTGTGCACCAGCGAAGGCAAATGTTGCTCTCACAGGGACCAGCAGAGCAGGAGAAGGGCTGCCAGGGCTCCAGGCGTCCATCCCCCTTCCCACCACTCTTATACCTCATGCTGATTCTGCTCCCTCAGCCTCCTCTGATCAACCTACACCAAGGAAACTGTCCAAAAGTTTTTCTCATTTACCAGAAAATTCTCTGGCTTGAATCCAGCCTCTAAATGCCCAAATGCATGGAAAAATCACAGGCAAGGAGCTTATTTAGAAGAAATGAATGCACATTTTAATATTTTAAAAGCTTGGATAATTAGTATTTTAAAATGCAGTGTAGAAAAAGGTGTTTTATACACACAGGCATTTATTTAATGAACATATTTAGTTTTCTAAATATTTAGGTTTTTTTAGTTTCTGGGGTCAAGACACAGCCATGCACATACATT
This sequence comes from Neodrepanis coruscans, assembly GCA_013400695.1. Taxonomy (NCBI): domain Eukaryota; kingdom Metazoa; phylum Chordata; class Aves; order Passeriformes; family Philepittidae; genus Neodrepanis; species Neodrepanis coruscans. The sequence continues at coordinate 26,017 of VYZS01017438.1, forward strand.
TTACAAGTAAGGAAGAAGAGTGGGAGGTAAGAAGGTGAAATGCCTTTTGGATGAGGATGTATCTCTGTCTATTTTAGTTCCAAAATGCTGAGCATCACCAACTGTATCAGTGTAAAACTGCAGCACCCAGAAGTGGCAGGGAGCAGCCTGTGAGCTGTGTGCAGGCTCAGGGGACAGGTACTCACCTTCACAGCTCATTGGCAGTGTGCTCTAGGACTGTGACCAAAGAGAAACTGTCCTTCCTGGGAAGGTGTGAAGCAATTCATCATTTTCATGAGAGCATAAAACACCCAAGTACTTTCCTTAATACCACAAGTTTTGTGTTGAAAATGTGAATTCCCTGTATGGGAAGTGGGGAAGTTCAACCATCCTGACCTCCTCTTCAAAAGTCTGACAAAGCTTGAGTGGAAGTGTCTCCTTTGCTGTCACAAAAATAAGTCAACACTGCCCTGATAATATTTCTGGCCAAATCAGTCCATCTCTTAGTGTCACTGAATTTCTTGTTCAATAACTTGTGGCTGAGCTCACTGACCCCACCATAGGGAAACTTCACCCCAGAGGACAGAATTTTTCTCTGTCAGTCATAGTCCTACAACCCTGAAACCATTCATTACCCCTTGGTTTGTGTGCACAATGTGGTCACAAGAGCCAGTGCTCTCCTGGTGTCACCTCACCTTTCACAGAGCTCAGGGCACCTCTGCAGCACAATCTGGGAGCTGTGGGGTGTTACAGAAAAATCTTCATATGTCACACCTCTGTTTTGCAGCCTCCAGGCCTGTTTGGAGTTTCAGAATGCAGAAATTAATGAAATTGTGAAATTAATGAAACTATGAAATTGATTTTGAATTTTGAGTGGCAAAGTGAATGCAACCTACTAGTCCTAACAGGTTACCATGATCTAGAAAAACAACATGACAAGAAAAATATTAATTAAAAAGACCTGGTCAAGTTCCCTGTGTAAGAAAATCGTTAATTGTAATGATTATATTTTTTGTCATGCTAATCAGCCCAGCACTCAAACAACAATAAGCTGTGTACACAAGGGTGTAAACCTTCAGCATCTCTGGGCTCCTTCCATGCAGTTTACCCATCCTTCAAAGGCAAGAACTCTAATAAAGAGATGAAGTGGATAACACCAACCAATTCCATAGATCACAAATCATCTTAAATTTGTTCATTTGGATTTGTGAAACAACTGATTCTCCTTCCTTCTGAGTCAGTCCCAGATTCTTTGTCACTTTTCAAGTAAGGCCCTGGCACAGGGTGCCCAGAGAAGCTGTGGCTGCCCCATCCCTGGAAGTGTTCAAGGCCAGGTTGGAGCAACCTGGGACAGTGGAATGTATCCCTGCCCATGGCAGGGGGTGGAATGAGATGATCTGTAAGGGTTCCTTCCAACCCAAACCATTCTGGGATTCTATGAAGTCGTTTTGCCTCTGTGTCTCTTGATTCAGAAGTAACACCTTTTTTGATCCAGCCATCTGTATTTGTGCTCAACCAGTCTAACTGCAAATACAGAACGAGCTGCACAATCTGGACTTGGAGTCTTTTCCGCCAAATCAGAGACTCAGTAGCAAGAAAAGGGAGGTGTGGGGTTTGCAGGTCACCTCTCAATGCTGATGAATATATTGCAATCCCAGTGAAAAGCTCCTGTTGTGCAGCAGGCAATTTCCAAGTGTTAATCAAGGAACCCGTTTTGCCAAGCAACACCCTGGCTCCCAAGATTGTCATAAATACTTGAGCATCCTGCCAAATTTCAGTGTGAACAATAAAGCATCTTCTGTTATCAGGCCACAAAAAGCACTCTCAGCTACTGTAACTTGTCCCCTAACTTTAATTCAAGGCACCCCCCAAAATCATTATCCCTGGAAGGCTGGGCTCACTGGCAGCAGCCAAGCCTGGCTGGGAATGCTGGAGGCCTGACATTAATAAGGTGCTCTATGGCTGAAAGACCATAAAGGGAAAACCTTAACTAGGTGTTATAACAAGGGGATATGAAGTGTCACAAAGTGTGTAAATGTCACAAGCTCTCTATGAGGCCTCTCTGTTAAAAATCTGCCTCATCTCAACTCCTCTGGGTAAAATATTTCCCTTCTGCTGCTGCTCTTTGTAAAATATTTTGATACATGTGAAGTGAAAATGGTAATTTCAGTGGTGTGTGTGTTGGCAGCTTTGTGGGGATGGCAGCACAGATCACAGCACTGAGGTGAAAAAGGGAGTACAGAGCCTGATGACAAAAAACAAACATGCATTGCCATTAAAAACTGTTTACAGAGTGCAGCAAGTGTTTCTGATACAACATAAACCCTGTTTCCTGCCACCAGCAGTTACAGTCTCATGGTTAGGTGTGTTCTTAACTTTAGGCATTTGGTAAATCCGTGGGATTGTTCCCATGAATTGATGCCTGTAGGGCTGGGGGACTGTAAACACAATCCAGCAAGTCTTGAACCCATTGTCCCAATGGAGTTAATCACTGCATTAAACACTGTGTTAGGCAGGAGATGGAGAGAGCCCCGTGATCCTCTTGGATCACAGGAGGAACAGTGAGCTGAGAAATCTCTGGAAAGAGAGTGGCAGACTATTTGGGGTTAGGTGGCTGTTTTTTGGTTGAGTTTTTTTTTTTGATAGATAATGTGTTGGGGAGATAATTTTGATTGAATCTCCTGAGTTAGAAAGGACCCACAAGGATCATCCAGCTCAGCTCCTGGCCCTGTGCAGGACAGTCCCAACAATCTCACTCTGTGCCTGAGAGCATCGTCCAAAGTCTCCCTGAGCTCTGTCAGTCTTGGTGCTGTGACCACTGTCCTGGGGATAATGTTCCAGTGCTGTACCACCCTCTGCAGGAAGAGCCCATCTTCTGGGATGATATAACTAAAGCACATAGAAGTTGGTTCTAACATTTTTTGTGCATACTCAAAGAATCAAAAGAACCCCCCACATTACTGTACCACAACAAAATATTCCATAGTAGTTCTTATGAAATGCTTTAGTTTCTAATTCCTGGTAGAACCAGAAATCTTAGAATAATAACAGAATTCCAGGATATGTTGAGT
>VYZS01017457.1:0-12788 GCA_013400695.1 Neodrepanis coruscans
TTGGAAGGGACCATAAAGACTATCCCATTCCACTCCCTGTCATGGACACCACTGTTCCAGGTTGCTCCAGCCTGGCCTTGGACACATCCAGGGATGGGGCAGCCACAGCTTCTCTGGGGGGCAACCTGTGCCAGGGCCTCACCACCTCACAGACAAGAGCTTTTTCCTGTTATTTAGTCTAAACCTGCTCTCTTTCAGTTTGAATCCATTCCCCATGAAAGGACTAAAAGATGAGAGACAGAAACTGCTCTAAGTCATTCTGTATCATAAAGCTTACATGCCCTCATCTTATTTTTTTTACCCTGATACTTGTATTTATATCCATTGGAGAGACTTGTGCAGTCAGAGAGCCCCAGAGCGTGGCAGGACCCAGGTAACTTGTGAGATGCTTTGGTGGGATGCACAGCAAGCCTGTCTGCAGGGAGCTTTGCCAGTCAGACCAGGAGAGGGGTGTGATCTGTTGCTGATAATGTCAGAAAGGAGGACCAGACTGCTGTGTTTTCAATGCCTAAAAGTGTAGTCTCCCTTCCAGGTGGTCTTTAACAATTGTCAGTCCTCAAAGCTCTTACCTTTAATGTGATCTTTCCCTCCAAAATCAATCTGTTCAAGTGCTGTAGGTGTGCTTGTAGGAAGTATGGAAGCTGCCCAGGCTTAGGGCAGGTACTTTTCCAAGGGAAGGGCTTTAGAGAGAGAAAAATCCATTATTATTCTTTAAACGGGCAAGAAGAAGATGTATTTTGGTAGGTGTGGCTTAGATTCTTATCTAGTAACCATTACTGTCCATCTGCTTTTTATAAAGAGCACTTGGCTTACGGAAGAGAGGAAAAATGACAACAAATGCTGTTCTGTTTCATTCAGCTTTTCCCAGAGACATTTACCATGACTGAGTCAGTGATAACACAGAGCTTTACTCAAACCTTGATTGGCTTGATTTGACTTTCCATCCCAAGTTTCCTTTCTAAAAATGCATGAAAACGTGCAGATTGGATGTGTCACATTTACAATGGAAGATCCATCCATAGCTGATGGTTGTGGAAGCCCTAAATCAGTGACAATGACCAGGAGGGAGGTGAGGAGCAGTGGCAATATCATGATACAGAATCCCAATGTAAAGGGGCATTTTTTCCTGTTGGAATACTGAGTGTAATTACCAGGCTACTCTCTAGGTGTGACTCGAGTTTAAAACAACATATTGACAACTGCTTCATTTGTGGAAATGCTTCTTAACGATGTTAAATGCCAAATATGCCAAAGTTTCAAACAGCTTTGGCCCCAATTTCAAAGGCTGGCACCCAAAAACTTACTGTTTGTTAAAAATAAAGCTTCAAATTTCTGTACCTGCTGCTTTCTCTGTGCAAAAAGGGCAGTGGAGGGGAGCAGTGGTTTTGCACATGTACTGAGGCTCCTGGCAGCGTGGAGCAGGTAGGTTGTCACTCTGCAACAGGACAGTGACCCATGGATGTGTCCTGACCCTGCAGCAGCAGTGAAAAGGTTTGCTCACCTTGTTTTAGGGGATCTGGGAGCATATTTTCTTCAGCAAAGTGAGTAGCCTTTTCCTAGCCCATTAAATTATCACTGTGGCAGCAACTGCTTCAGTGCACTTCTTGCTTTAAAACCTGGAGTTTTGGACTATTCATTTATCCTTCAGTTCCTTTAGTGTAAAGAAAAAACATGAAGACAAAGAAGAATCCCACCCTTTTGTGTCAGACAACTGAATTTCTCATTTCCACATTGTCAGTACTGAACAAACTCAGGTAGATCTTAAATGAATTTCAGCCGATGCTTTTTTTGCTGAGAATGTGCTTTGCTGCATTTAATGTTCCTTTTTTTTTGATGCAGTGAATTTGTTGGGTTGTTAGTCCTCTACTTACTCACAGACCCTGCTGATTTTCTTTGCTCTCATGTCCATCCTTGGAGTGCTTTTAGGAGGAGGAGAGTGTTGCTCCGTCTGCTCAGACTTCTAAATGTAAGTGTGCGTCTGCAGGTCCAGCTGATGGAGCTCACTGAGGTTGTACAGTTGCCAGATGGCTGTTTTGTTGCCGTTAATCTGGCCTGAATTTGTTTATCTGCACAAGCCTGGTGGTATTTTTTGTAGAAGACGTGCATAGAACCTTGGAAATTTCAGCAACTGGGGAACAAAGGAGGAGAATCAGAAGAGTTTTTACAGGTGCAAAGTTCACTGGGTACTTGAGTAAAGGTATGAGCAGGTGACCTCCCTTCCCTTTTAGGGAGACCCCAGGTTTTAAGTGCTTTTGCTGTTGGAGAAGAGAAGTAGGTTGCTAAGTTTGAGACATCATTTCTCTGAGACACAACCTGCAGCAGGAAGTAGGTGGGGAAAAGGAAGCTGATGGCTGAGGTTGCCTGCTTGCCTTCAGAGCTTCTCTTCCAGAAACAGGCTTTCAGTTTTTGGGAGGTGGCCAATTCTGCTCATCAAACCCAGCTTCATGATAGGCAGTTCACACCCAGGCTTGCCACCTCCTGACACAAATCTGTTGTGCTATTTCACTATTTGTCCTTCGGGCTGTTAGCGGACGAGCTTAGAAGAGCTTTGAAAGACTCCTTTAAAATCACAGGTTTTTTCAAGTGTTCTAAGGTTTTTGTCCTCAAATTTCTTCCCTGTTAAGGTTTGAGGTCTCACTTTTGAGTGTTTCCTTTCTGCTTTGTTTTTTTGTTCTCTCATGTGTATTTACACAAGTTAACTGTGCATGCAAGGTGTACCACTAGCACAGTTTAAAGCAGGGAAATAACCCATTTTGTCTGGTTTGAGGGCAGAGAGTGTAATTCCTGCATGTTTTAAGTTGACAGTGATGGATAACTTCTGTAAACAATCAGTTCTAAAATTTTGTAATCCAGAGGATGAAATACTTTTAAGTGTGAAAGGAACACCGAGTCTTTCACTTTCAGGTTATTGCTTTACTTATATAGGTCAGGAAAGCAGTAACAAAATCTGCTGCCCTGCAGCTGCCAGGTTGTAATATGTCAGTCTGCATGGAGAGAGGTCTGTGGGACGACTGACACCTTTAGCTTTCATGGTTGTTTAGTGCAGGATTGTCAGTGTTGTCCTTCCTAATTTATTTTGGTTTTTAAATGACTGGTAAAACCAGAGATAGGAATTACACTGAGTTTACCTCTGGGTGGCTTAGGAGATGGAGTTGTTACTACAGTGACTTTGAATTTGTTGTCTCTTCTGGTTTGTTTATCCTGTGCCGTGTGATTCTGGCTCATGGAAAAAGTTACAGGTGGGCGAGGATGACGAGGGGGATGAGAAGGGAGGAAGAATTTTTGACCACTTGATGTGCTGAGGCAGATCATGTGCCACTGACCAGTGAGTCATGGGGGAAAGGGACTGAAGTGTCCAGTGTTCCTGAGGAATTTTAGAAAAGCACTGAGGGTAGAGGAGAGCTGTGCCACTGGAATGAGGATCATTCAGCAGTGGCTCAGTTGGGAAAACAATTATGCAAGTGACCTTTGTTGAGACCTCTGTGGACTCTCTTTGGGAGATGCCAGAGCTGCTGGTGTAACCAGCCACCTTGGATACCTTGTGATAAACAGACATGTCCTTTAGACCTTGTATTTGCTTAACAGGATCGTAACCACGGGTGTTACAACAGTGCTCAGTTTCCAGCTGCTGAGCTTGTGGTTTTTGCCTTGAGGAAATTTGGGTATTTGTCATTTGGGCTGGGAGGTTTTGACCCCGGGGGACTGTGACACACAAGATGGTAAATGCAGGGGTGCAGGATTATAGAAGTGTGGGATATGTTTGGAAAAAAGCAGAAGAGACTTGGATGACTTCTGTGTGTGAGATTTCTGTGGGCTTAGAAGTGAGGGAATAAGGTCTGGCTTTTGAAATGGTGGAGAGTACTCAAGTCAGCTGTGTGCATCAAGATGGGAGATGTTGCAGTAGGAATGGGTCCTTTCTGGTGGCTTCTAGTTCCAAAATTGTGGTTCAAGTTATTCATAGAGTCCTAGAATGGTTTGGGTGGAAGGGATCCTAAAGACCATCTCAGTCCAACCCCCTGCTGTGGGCAGAGACACCTTCCACTCCAAGCCCTGTCCAACCTGTCCTGCCTTCTGTCAGTTTGAATCCATCCACCCTTGTCCCAAGTCTGTCTACAGCTCTCTTAGCGTCCCTTTAGACCCTGGAAGGGGCTTCAGGGTCTCCCTGGAGTTCTCTCTTCTCCAGGCTGAACACCCCCAGCTCTCTCAACCTGTCTTCATAGCAGAGGTGCTCCAGCCCTTTGATCATCATTATGACCCTCCCTGTCCTCACTTTTTTCTTTCAGCCGTTGATGTGAATTCAATTTATTTGATGTGAGCGAGCAAATCTTTAATCTATGACTGGAAAAACACCAGCACCTTAACAAGTGTCTGCAAAGAGGAATTCTGAAAAGAGGCTTCAAGGGATGAGGTTTCTGATGTGGTGCCTCCCTTGTGGCTCTGCTAACAAGGAGCTGCTGCCAGGGAGGCTGTTTGTAGCTGCAGGACCCCCTTGTCTCCTGGTCCTGCTGCTGCACTGCTCATCCCTTGCACCATTGATCTGAGTGTGGGTGAGGGCTTGTTCAGTGGCCTCTGGGAGGCAGCTCGTGGTACCTCCAGGACCTGAACACCTGGCCAATAATTCTGTCTGGTGTTAATGTTGTCCTTCACATCCCACCTCAAGAGAAGGCCGTCACCTTTGGTTCCCTAATCTCCTTCGTCATGTTGTCTTCAGCTTTTAGAATGTATGTGTATTCCAGTAACAGTGATAAGAAATCCCTGAGGCTGCTTTTCCTCCATTTGCCTTGACAAACTCCTTTGTGTCACGCAACACTTCGGGTTTTGTTGTTATTTCTTTGGGGTTTTTTAATGTAAAGCCTTTAACATCCTACCCACTGGAAAGCATTTTTTTCCAGAGGAAGTCATTGAATGGTACAGTTGGAATAAATTTTATAGATTAGTAAGGTAACAGGCTTTATCTAAAGCAATCAGTAAACATGAACCTCTTTCTTTTGTGAACAGAAATACATGTGAGAGCGTTGACATCACGTACCAAAGCTTTCTGTTCCAGTCTGGAAGATAAAAGGGCTTTAGTTGCTTTTGTTTTCAAACAGGCATATCAAAACAATGTTATTTGTTTTTCCTTTTTATTACTAACTGTGTTCCTTGTTGTGTCTCCCTCCCTCCCAGGCTTTGAAAGAGATGCTATATGCGGCTGTGGACCAGGCCCCTTCTATAGAAGGTAAGCAAATTGTAACCCAGAATTGTCTTTTTCTTGGCACTGGGCACTGGACACGTAGTCCTGCTACTTTTCTGTCCTCAGTCCTCCTAAATTGGTAAACTTAATATACTGATGGGCAAATGCCTGGCCTTTCACAGCCTGAATGCTATTTTTGATTGTTAGGACTCTTTGTCCTCTGTCGTTGGGACAAAAAATGCCTTTGTATAGTTTGGGACTTCAACAGCTGGATTCCTCTTGCTTATAAGGGCATTCACTGGTGGATGTACTCTCTTCATGGCTTGAGAATAGACCTTTGTTTTCCTGTGACAGACAGCCACTCTGGGAGATAGCTGTGCTAGAGATACTCTGGTTCCTGGCTGGTTACTGGTGATTTGAGCTGGAAGAGTCTCATCCTTTGGTTCTGTGTCCTCCCTGAATGCTAAGCTGACTCTCGTAGGTGGACATGAGTATATTTTCTTGTTTGCATGTGTTTATTGCCACTGACTTCTCTAGATTATTTTAGTACAGTGGTTGGTTTTAAGCTCACTGCATTTTGAATAGTTTGTTTAATTAAGACATGATCTGTGCAAAATTTCTCAGTGGAGCCCTTTACTTTTTCTATCTTTTTCCCTTTTGTTGTCTTTGAAGTACTAAGAGTTTTTGCCTCTGTGTCGCTTCACTCTTTAATCTCTTGCCCTTCTGTGGATTTCCAGCTGTTTTGTAGCCTCCTTACCTTTATTATTTTCTCTTTGAATGCAATGCAGTATTAATTTTACTAATCTCTGAATGTGGCACTGGCTTCTTGTGTATTTGTAGACCAGAAGAACAAGTGCTGCTCCTGGTGTAGTCAGTTGTTTAGCATCAATAATGCTGGTCACTCTTCAGGTTAGCTTGTGAAGTACTTTGACTGTGTGGATTAGAATTGGGAAATGAGGTGTGACATAGTTAATGTAATGTGGAATATTTCTTTTATTTAACTCTACCTGCTCTTTGATTAGAATTTTAAAATAAAAGCTGCAGTAGTTAATAGACTAAGAGAGTGTGTGTGGGATGGAACAGTCTGTCCTTATACTCCTCAGAGGTGCAATCCAAGCTGAAAACTTCATGGAAGCAATGCTCAGACAGGTATAATCTTCAGTTTTAACCTGACACTTAGTCACTCACTCAACTCACACTGCTAATTTTGTTAAATCAATTGCAATTTTCTCTAAAGCTCAGATCCCAGAAATAGATTTCTAAAGCTTATGGTCCTAGAATCCAAAATCTATGGGTTATCATTGGAAAACTCATCAGCAATACGCTGGCAAAAGAGGAAAATCTTACTTATTATTTTGAATGGCAAAATTGCTTAAAAATCACCCACAAACCTTTCTCCCCAACAGCATTCAATCACTCTTCTAAGACAAACTGTAGTGTTCTAGGCCAAAGTGACTTTTAAAGAGAACTTTTGAATTTTATTGAAAATCCAGCATTAGTTTTATAGAAGAATGGAGCATTGACAAGACTTTTTTCCCTCTCTTCTCTCCATTGGTTTATTATTGACAATGTGAGCAAATGGTGTCTGTGCTAATAAAATTCTGTAGTCTTAATGTTGAAATGTAATTTACTGGGTTTTGCTTGGGATCTCAAGGATTTCAAGGTGGGCTTGAGTTGATAAAGGGTTATAACCCAGCATTTTGATTTCATTGTTTTTCAATACTTGTGATGTTCTGTAATGTGCTGTAGTGTTTGTGTGTAAACATATTTGGCAAAGCAGGAGAAGGTGAAGAAGAATGTGAAAGAAAGAAGGTGAAGAAGTAAACTGGTAGAATATTGTATTTGTGCTTATTTAAACACTGTAAGTATTTTAACTTGTGCTTCTGCCTCCTTTGATACTTCATAAACCTCAGTGAAAGGAAAGCAATGACTTAAGAGAGTTTTCATCAGTAGAACGATGTTCTCTTCATTTTGGGGGAGAATTTGGTCTCTTCCTTTGTGCTGTAGGGAAGTAATCCAAACTGTTTTGAACCACTGCTATTTAACTCTGTCTGCCTGACCTGCCCTTAAGGGGAGGGCAGTTTTACTATTTCCTTCACCTTTTTTGTTGGAAATGGATCAATACCGTTTCTCCATCCTTGTTGCTTTACATCCTTCCCCTTTAAGCTTCTCTGTCTGTCCGTAGAAGATTTAGGCCAGGTTTAGTGTGACTGTGTGCAACTGTGCCCAAAACCCTGCTCAAGTCCCTGCCAGAGGAGATGGAGCAAGTTCTCTGTGTACTTTGGGAGGGAATGTAGCAGTTATTGTCAGGGGCTGGCTGTTGGCATGCATGTTTTCAGTTTAATATGGATTTTGCAGTGGATTCCTCTGTGTTATTTTAAGACAGAAACTAGGGAGCTGCACTGCTGAAACCCAGCTTCCCAGTATGAGCCCGATGTAATCTCGTTTTAGACTGGTCTTACTAAAATCCATTTTCTGATTGATCCAGTTGATCACAGACAAGCTGCAGACCTGTGTAGTTGGCTTTGATATACCTTGCATGAATTGTAAAGCTAATCTTCATATATTGGACTGTGAAGGAGAGGGAGCTTTGTGTAGCAAAGCTGAGGCTATTGCTGGTTCTTACTCTGCTCGACTGGATGTGTAATCTGGGACTTGTGAATGATTGCTTAGATTTTTGCTGCAGATTGCTTTACTATGACAGCCAGTAAAATCTGTGTGCAAACAGAAAGGCTTAGCAGTATGCTGAAAGCATTTTGGGAGCTCTTTAAAGCAACAGAAAATAGTGCTGCCCAATCAAGGCATGTTGTAGGTTAATAGGCAAGACAGGTAGTGGGTGAACCATCCTTCATTAATAGCTTTCATTGGGTTTGTGTTTAGGAATCTCCTGTTTGTGGTTGTGCAAACAAAGCTAACTTCAGAATGACTCTGGAGCTCTGCAAGTGATGCTCCTTGTGCTTCTTTAGTTGGCACAGTGCTGCTGGGAAGAGGATCTTGGCTCTAAACTGTGCAGTTTATTACATAATTATATGGTGACCCTTCCAATTGTGCTCATGTCTACCTGCTTTTTTCCTATTTTCAGGTAATAAACAGACTGTGCTGTTAATCAAAAACTCCATAGATGTGAATAAGCAAAACCTCCCAAGGCTGTGTGGTAGGAGGAGATTTGCAGCTGTCCCCTGATGCTGTTTTCAGGTGCTGTGGCTCCCTGTGTTTCGAGAGAGTTATTCCACATTGTAGCACATCTTTTTGGCAGTTCCTATCTGTACACATAGATATCTTTAATCTGTTCAAAGATACATTTTTTCCCCCATCTGCCTACTTAGTAATGACAGTTTTTATATGCCAGTGTTACTCCTCCAGATGCTCATCATCTTTTTACAAGGCATTCCCCCGATGAAACCTGCACCATCCTTCCACCTGAGTGACATCTGCACCAAATTAGTGTTTAGTCTGTTAATTCAATCCCGTACACATCGCTGGAAGAAGCATCAAATGATGCTGCATTCCCAGCTGTGTGATGAGGCTTCCTTGGATTTCTGGAGAGTTCCTTGAAGCGTGTTTGCTTTGTTAGCTGTTTGTTACGTGCTGTTTGCTGTTACTGGAGCAATCAGGATGAATTGATGCTGCTTCCACGATGTTATTCACGGCTCCTGAGTCCTCCTGGCACAGCAGGAGGGGCCTGCATGCAAGTGTGCCAGGCCAGTGGGAGCAGCCACTTCCTTGACCCGGGGTTACCTTTGGTAAGAATCAGTGATGCTTTAGAGGTGAAAACCCAGCACAGAATATGCAGTATTGCAAAAGCATGAAATACTGACCTCACTGGGATGGGAGCACATGGAAGTTTGTTTTGGTGTTTGTTTTTTTTTTGCATTCCTTGTCCTCCCACTGCTTCCTGTCCCATTTGTCACCTCAGTAAAAGAGGTTACTGGACCAGTGTTGCTGGGAGCCCTCCCGATTATTCCGCTGGGCGAGCAGATGTGTCGGCATCTCCCCAAGCTCCTTACAAGGCAGCTCCTCTCAGCTGCAGCGGAGATGAAAAGTGTGCCCGTAAATTATTCATTCTGATTATCTGCCTGAATGGGCAGGGTCCACCCTAAATATTATTTCCCGGAATATTTGTCTTTCAGATATTGAAATTTAACCTCCCGTTAATAGTTGCGTAAACAAACGTCGTTGTTGTAATATCAGGTGGTACAAGAGCATTCAGTTGTATCCTCTTATTATGGAGATTACTTATTCCAATTAACCCCAATCCTGAATTCCAGTGGCACCTTTCAGATGAGGATCACAGTGGTTGTGTGGAGCTGGAATGGTGGAACAGTGTAGGAAAGGGAATATGGGCTTTGGGGTATGACCCAAACCCAGAAGTAAGAGGTGATGTTAAAATAACATTTGATTGGTAAGTGACAAGTCTTAGTGGTAACAGAGATCCTCTGCTGGTCCCTGTAATCCATATGGTCACCTGTTTACTTGTGATAGATTAGAAGAGCAAGAGCTACGAGTCTGAGGCTTCTTGAGAGTGCCAGCACTGTCAGTGTGTCCTGTTTGATTCCACCCTTGTTTCTGCTTTCATTTGTAGTGCACTTGCTGTGTAAACCGACAGCTACAAATCTTTAGTTTGGATTTATTTGTGTTACTGAATAAATAAAATAGTATTCTTTAGGGTGATAAATAATCTTAGTGAATAGCAGGGTGTGGGAAATTAAGTTCTTTTTTTTTTTTTTTTGCAAAGGAAATTATGAGCCTGACAGTTTTTGTTATACACAGAAATGCTTTATAGGGTTGATCAAAGGCTTATGGTTTGTCTGTATATATGCAGATGTCTTCTTTTTATTTCAAAATAAACATTTATTTCCAATTGCACAAGCTTACTGTGTAGGGGGTTGAGGTTTTGTTTACATGGGAATGCTTAAGGCTTAAAGGAGTCTTCAACAGAACTGCTGCACATCAGAAGCAGCCACAAGCAGATTAATGCTTTGTGTTTATTTCACAATGTTGCACACCCACAAAAGACACGGGAGTTGGTGTCCTACACCCCACATATCAGTCCTTGGTTCTGTGCAGGCTGTAGTTCAGCCTGGAGGCCTCTGTATTTATAACTAGTGTGCAAACTCAAAAAAACCCCATATATAATCCCGTGACAATCCTCTTCCCAGTTGGAGACCTGATGTCAGGTATTGGATTAGCTGTAGGAAAATAGGTTATTGGGCTTGTGGAAAATGTAAGCTTCCAGAGGGGGCAAACAGTGGACAGGCAGAGAATTTGGCTGAGTACCAGCATTTAAAGAAGGGGGTGATGTCTGGTTTCTCTTCCCCTGGAGCACTAAAATTTGCAAGATAAACAGTGCATATGGTTGGAGTAGGGTGCAGAGTAGTGTGGGAGAACAGCTGGATGTTTACCAAAGTATTTGGAGCACAGATGCCTGTATGGAAATGTGTTCATGTAAAAATCATTTTGCTGTCAAAAGCCATTCGGTGCTCACAGCAAGTCAGCACAGAGACCAGTTGTGGGGTGTGCTTTGTACCAGCCCAGGCCACTTTCTGTGCCTTCAGAGCAGTGCAGACATACTTAGGCTGTTGGTACAGTGACTTCCTTGGAGGTGTTGAGCATCAAGTGACTGAATTCTGCTTAACCAGCAGTAAGTGTAACATGAATTTGGAATAAAGGTTGAGTTAGATACAGAGCTGGAGTCATAGATCAGAATCACAGAGTGGTTTGGGTTGAAAGGGACCTTAAAGATCATCTCATTCCCACTCCCCTGCTGTGGGCAGGGACACCTTCCACTGGATCAGGTTGCTCAGAGCTCTGTCTAACTTGGCTGTAGATGATTCCTTCATGGTGTGTGCAGGGTAACAGCAACATATGAAATGCTCAGCTGTGCCTTTTTTCCTTCCTGCATTTGCTTTCCCATACATTAAAATGCCAGTCTCTTGCCTTTTAAGTGGTTAGAGGAATTAACAGTGCTTGTAACTTAACTGGAGTGTGCCAGATTTCATGTTAAAGGCCAAAAACTTGAGGGTTGGAAAGTAGGAGACTGGCAAAGCTGGAGGATTGACAGCCAGGCATGTCCTCATGGAAGCACTCCTGAGACAGCAGTGAGACATCAAACACACAGGGACTGTAGACATGAAGAGCACTGCACATGTATATACAAGAAGCCAGCATTTATTGCTTTGTTTCAAAAAAAGCACTGCACTAGACATCTTAACATCAAGATTTAGTGTGTGTGTGTCAGAGGCAGCCCCTGTCTTTCTAGTCATCCCTCTGGCACTGTGCTTTGCTGTAAGATGATCTGAGTTATTAGGCAATTAAGATTTTTGGATGAGACCGTAGCTACTTGGTGAATAATGCAATATGAATTAAGTTTGATTGGTTTCTCTCTTTAAAAATGCATGCTGTGGGCAAGAGGATGAGCAGAGTGTGTCTGGAAGGAGATCTCATTCTTCTACATCGTAGCTGCTTGTAAGCTGCCTTAGAAAAATGGCCAACCTGCCAATGCCTGTGGAGTGGTGACATCTCTGTGTGACCTGGGGGAGCAGCAAAGGCTGTCCCTCCTCCCAGCCTGGTCCTTTGAGTCGTGTTCCCTAAATCTGCTGTAAGGCCACACCGCGCAGTGGCTGTTGCAGTGATGGTCTCTCAACCTGAGAAGGTCCCTCCCTTTGATTAAGTGTTTTTACAATCAGCAACAATGTGGTGAAATGTGTCTTTTTTCCCCCCAGATTCCCAGTAAAAATGAAAGCTAGTTGCCTATTTCACCACCTTGATTTTTTTTTTTTACAGTGTATCTCTAGCCTTGCAGCTTTGACCCCCTTTTAGTAAAAGTAGATAACGAATTAATTTTGAAATGTAATTGTGCTTTTTGTAGATACATAATATTTAACTTTAGTTACAGCGTAAAACCACGAAATTACAGTGTCTTAGTTTTACAAAGCCACACTTAAAAATGAATTTGAAAATATATATTATTCCATTTATTATATGGCAATTTAGTTAATGTATTTTAAATTGTTTTATGCTGCTTTTATGGAGTGTGGTAACTTTTTTTCCCCTGAATTAGGACAGCCTAAATGTAAAAGTCTGATCCTATGGCTGAGTTCTGTGAACTGAGAAGGGAATAGAGAGAGGTAAAAAGGATATTTTACTTACCTGTGGTATGAGAGTACCTAGAGCTCTTTAGCTGTAATGCAGCAGCACTGTGAGTCAGAGAAGTGTATGTTCAGCTGAAAACCACAAATAAAACTGCATGAAAATACACAAATTTAGTCTTTACAGTAGTTTTTGCTCTGTCCAGAATGGTGAGTGGCATCACAGTGGGCACAGATGCCTCTGGGGACAGTGCAAAGCTGGTCTGTGGGTACTGACTCTTCTTGAATTGTGTACTCAGCAGCAGCTCCACTTCCCCTCTGCAAGGAGGAAAGCCTTGTTTATCTCCTAGGAGATGGAAAAGCAATTTCTTCTTCTTGATGAGAAGCTGACAGGCTATTTGACTTAACAAGAGAGGCAATGCAGCGATTGCAAAGAGGGGAATTGCATGCCATAACATTCCAATATAAATGCAATTTATTTTGCATGTGCTATACAGCTCCAGGCACACATTTTGGGGGGGGGGGGC
>VYZS01017457.1:30282-91843 GCA_013400695.1 Neodrepanis coruscans
CTGCTAAAAGGAACTCCTTAAGTCTGAGTTTATTAAATCTGTAAGACTGAAGGGATGGAGAGGCAGACTAAAGGAATGTCCCAGGGATTTGGGTATAACGAGCCCATGGCAGTAGCTTTTGCTGTCCTTCAGCTGTCCTTTGTGGGCAGACAAGGTGCACGGTGCAAAGTGCTTTTAGGTACGGGTGGAAAAGCCATGTCTCACTTCTTGTTTCAAATGTTTTCTCCATGACTCCTGAATCAAGTGCTGCTCAGCCTTGAGTCACTGAGCCTTATTCACAGTGGAATTTACTGAGGCCAACAGCTACAACAACATGCTGTTATTTATAACCTTATCTCAGTGTCTGAGGGTTACACGAAGCTGTGTGGTGGTGTGAGGGCTGGAAGGACGTGGGTACAGGGAGACCCTTTAAAGTATGCAGTGTTTCAAAACTTTGTGTTTATTGCTCCAGCATAACAGCAGGCACAGTTCTCTTTGCTGCCTGATGGGCAGGCAATAAAGAGATGATTTTGAGGATCTTTAGGTCATTTTGTCAAGGCTGAGATAGTAATATCTTGAGGTAAAAAGACCTTTTACTCCATAGACTTCAGAATTGGGGAAGAAAAGTAAGGGAATATTCAGAAACCATGCTAGACTCTGACCTTTTTGTCAGTATATTGTAAGGTGAAGGGCCTCAGATCCAGCTTATTGATACCAAGATCCTGAGGGCTTCCACAGACCATGAAAGGGCATCCTTAAAATTTGCTAGTCTTTTTTACCTTTGAAAACACTTTTGAGAGTATTATGATGGACTCCCATCATCCAAATTTATCCCCAGAAACTTAAGATGGAGTGACGTTGGAGATGGGATCTAACACAGGTACTGTCTGATTTGTCCTGAGAAAAGTGTGTGGAGTTTTCCCAGTTGCTTTAAGTCTTTTTCCTTAGTTTCTCTAAGAGCTTCTTTTAAGTTTCTCCTAACTCTGCTCTGGCTGATGTAATTTGAGCCAGAAATGGATATCCACACTTGTGTCCAGAACTTCAGGCTCTGCTTGTTCAGGATGCATCAGATCTGCTGTGTATCATCAGAGCACGTGGGCAGTAAAACAAGTGGTGAGTTCAGTGTTTGTGGGAAGCATCCTACATGTTTGTTGGCTGCAGCTGCTGGACAAATGAATCTTCATCCCACTTGTACAGGTTTTCTAGGGTGGAGGGGAGAACACTCTGAGAAACGTGGCATGTGGTCCTTTTCAGGATTCAAAATGGTCTGTTTTAGGGACTAAAACATCCTGCTGATGATTGTCTTGGGGAGCTGCTGCTTTTCAAACACCCTGAACTTGAGTTAAGGAATCATTAGTTACGACTGTCACATCAGCTCTGGATCTGGAAAAGTGAAGCTCTCAAAAAAATGTGTTATATGGAATTTTAAGTATATTCATGGCCAGGATATCCCATCACTGTTGATACAGCTGTCACCAAAACCTCCTGTAAAAGCAGATGTGAAATCGATACCTACAAGATGCCTCCAACTCATACACAAACAAAGCTTATTTCTGGATCCCAATCTTTTGAACTGCCTCCAGAATACCAGAAGGGGCTGGGAATGGGAAATTCCCAATGGAGTGAGTAAGTTTTGCTGGGAAAAGAAATAAAGGAAATACCTTAAGAAACCAGTCTGCCTGATGCTAGGTATCACTATTGATGATTATTTCAGTGTGATCATGTTTTCTAAATATTAGCCAAAAAAGTCAGAATGGGAGAGACCTTGTGAAATCCAGCTTTAGGAATAGGGAAATACCTTTCAAAGAACCATTGGAAAGCAATGGGAGAATATATACCTGTATTTGGCTGTGTTCCTAGAAAACACAAGCTTTATTGGTGAAGACATAGCAGTAGTGACCTTAGCAGTGGGTTTAAATACGTTTGAAGATTTAACCCATTGCGTTCTCTGGAAGAAAGTGTGTGTGTGAGTGTGTGTGTACTGAGGTGATGTGTGTACTTGGTGTATGAGCCCTCTGATGCTGCCTCTGATTTTGCCTCAGAGGGCAGAATTGTCATTGAGGATAAACTCAAATAACAAGAAAGCTTGGATTTTCCAGAAAACTGGAAATGCCAGGTACCTGCTATGGGAATTCAAGAGCCTTAGACTTGCATTCCTCTGTGCTTTGTGGGTGTGCTCACTGGGAAATGGCTCAAAGTTGCAGAACAGCTGGAATAGGAGGTGTTTAAAAGAAATAAAATGGATCTAATAATTTTTTTTCTGTCACTCCATAATTTTCATGTTTTCCAGTTTAGAAGATATGAACTCTGAGTGCCTTGTCTTGAATCTTTCTTCCAGCTAGGAGGTAGGAAGCCAGACAGCATTTGATGACTCCTCAGGGCCACAAAACTTCATTTTATTTTATTACTGATTGTAGAAGAGGGTGACTATATCTAACTGCTCCAGCAACTGGAAACAATTAATGCTGTAAAGTGAAGAGATTTATAGTCTGACTTCAGATGTTGTAAAGTTTGGCAGCTAATAACTCGAGAGAGGGGATGAGGGAAATAACTGTGTGTGTTACAGACTGGCATGTTAACCCTGTGTCAGTGTGTTGGGGGAAAGGACATCAAAGGGCTGGAGCACCTCTGCTGTGGGAATAAACTGGGAGAGCTGGGGCTGTTCAACCTGGAGAAGAGAAGGCTGCAGAGGGACCTTAAAGCCCCTCCCAGTGCCTAAAGGGGCTTCAAAAGAGCTGGAGAGGGATTTTTGACAGGGGCATGGAGTAATAGGACAAGGGGAAATGGCTTCCCACTGACAGGGGCAGGGTTAGATGGGATATTTGGGAGAAATTCTTTACTCTGAGGGTGGTGAGGCCCTGGCACAGGTTGTCCAGAGAAGCTGTGACTGCCCCATCCCTGGAAGTGTCCAAGGCCAGGTTGGAGGGGCTTGGAGCAACCTGCGATAGTGGAAGGTGTCCCTGCCTGTGACAGGGAGCTTAGAGTAAGATGATCTTTGAGGTGCCTTTGAAGCCAAACCCTTCTGGGACTCTTGGGTTCTGTGATTCCGACAGGAAATGACAAGAACCACTCGTGATACAGGAGATAATTTAGTGAGGGGGGGTCAGGCAGAGGTGTGAGTGGTGTTGTCCTCTGGAGCCACAAATGCCTTTCAGAGAGGCTGTCCTTCCACCTGAATGCTTGCAGGAAAGTGATCTGTTAGGACAGCAGTCTTGTAGGAGTTGACACCAGTTCTTTACCATTAAGAAGTGTGCTGAGTGTTTGGATTTTCTGTTTTGCAGGAAAGAGTCAAATGAGTGTCTTGGCTTTGTCCCTTTACTTTTGTTTTTGGAAGGAAAATCTGAAAGGATTCACTGTAGTCTTCTTGTTATCAGTCCTTAAAGAAGAGCAGGTATGAAATCTCTTAATGGCAGCTGGATTCCAGGCACAGGTAGATTGTGAGGATGATGTTTGCGTGGGCTGAAATTGGAGTTTATTTTTCTTTTTGATGTGTCTTTTGTTATAGATCTACTCTCATCTCCCTGGAAACTGAGGACTACAGTCACAGAAGTAACAGAGGAGCAGGTTTTAGGAAAAGGAGAAGCTTAGTAGGGACTGGGAGAGTTACCTGACTGTATAGCTAGTAAGGACATGATAAGGAATATGATTTATTTACACTAACTGTGCATTAAATGCACCACTTGCTGCTGCTTTTTTCCATCTCTGAGATCATTATGGTGATATATATATATTTTCTATATCTTAAGCTTTACAGTGAGCTGACTGCAGAGTTCTGCATTGCATCCCACCCCTGAGTCTGCCTCTGTCTGCCTTGTCCTTGAATTCTCCTTGCTCTCTGAATTCATCAATAACACTTTGTGGAAAGATTCAGGCTTATTGCACTTGAGACATGGAGATGTGTGTTTGGAGTCATTTAGTGTTGTGCTGTGTCGGTTATTTGAACACATATTTTCTTTAATACTTCTGAAAGTTGTTCTTTTTATATGCCAGACTGAAAGACAAGAACTCCACTTGGAAGTGTAATGGTAGACTTGGGAGGGTGCTACAGCTTTATAATGCCTAAGTGCTTTTTGTATTGATGTGCTGAATGTTCAAGGTGTGTGTATGGGGAGTCTGAATAATTAACAAAATCTGTGTGTTTCGTTTTCTTTTGATTGACTGAACATGGGGATTCAAAGTGGGTTCAGCAGTCTGCCTGCTTGCTTTATGTTGATTTATTGCTTTGATTATTAATCTGACTGAGCTGAATTTTATGCAAGTCGTCTCTCGCATCCCCATGAAGGAACAAAATGTTGCTATAATAGCTACCCAACTGTGGAAAATAAGATCAAGAAACTACATCAACTTCCTTGCATATTATTTTCACAGTTTTGGCTGATGTTTTATCAAGGACAGCACTCTCAGATGACTGAAAGAAACCCCTAGAAACTCACAACAAGAGGAAGATGGGTACCAAATAAGTCCCTCCTGGTTTTATCTACAGCTGATCTTATATTTCTTTTGGCTGACAACATTTTGAATATCTGTGTGTTTCTTCTTGGGCATTATGCTGCATATAGGGTTGAAGTGAAGTGTGTAAATGCACCATGGTGAAAGTACTTGAGCTCTGAGTAGGAGCTGGCCTTGGTGCACAGTCCTTCACTTTGTACCTGAGGGAGACACAGCTGGTTGAGGAGCTGGAAAAGTGAAAATGTGAAAGCAAGGCTGCTAGGAAATGATGGCATTTTTTTATCAGACCAGTTGTGTGAAGTTCTGATGTTGCTCTTCTTCCCCACCTGTGTATCCCTCTTCAAAAGAGGGATAGAAAGCTGGAAAAGGTGCAAAGTAGGACAGTGAGGATGAATGAAGGTGCAGAGTGGCTTCAGTGTGTTCATTAGCACTATTCAGCCTTGAATAAGAGATGTGATAGAGGTCTGTGTGATTACAAAGATGAAAGGTTTACTCTTTCTCCTGAAACAAGAACTATGGGACATCAAATGGAAGGAGCAGATGCCAGATGCAAAGCAAAAGAAGGAGTAACTAACTGCTTTAGGTGAGAGGATGTTAGGAGGAGACTGTGGGATCAAAAAGAGATTCAACAAGTTCCATAGGAGACATATATATATTTAAGCATTGAACACAGAGTCAGGAAGGCCCTTGACCACAAATAGCTGCTTCTGGAGAGGTTATTTAGAGGAAGCTTCATTTACACAGTTGCCATTGCAGTCATCCCCGGATAACCACTTTTGGAAGGTGCTGGGGATGAGCTGCTGGGCTGATGCACCTTTCTGCCTAGTTTGTAACACAGCTGGCAAAATGGGCAGAATTGCTCTGAGCAAAAGTGCTTCACTGAGGCTCTTCTCTTCTTAGGACTTTTGTAAGAAACATTTAAATATTCTCATTTAGTCTCACATTGTTTAACAGAATTGTATTGTTGCAGTGGAAGAAGTTCCAGGGAAGTTGTGGCTGCTCCATCTCTGGAAGTGCTCAAGGCCAGGTTGGATGGGGCTTGGTGTCCCTGCCCATGGCAGGGTTGGAATGACATGGTCTTTAAGGTCCATTACATACAACACAAGCTATCTCAGGATTCTTAGAGCAGGATTTGTTTATGTTTTGGATTTCTTTCTGAAGCAATCATTTTCCTGGCTTTCTCAAGTAAAAGCGTAATAGTTGCAAGGAATGTATATTAGTTATTATAAACTGACTTGTAGCATTTAGTCCAATGTTTTGGTTACTTTGTTATTGCTCCTGTCACAATATGAGAACATGTAGGAACAGTAAAATCAGCTTGTTGTTACAGTGTCCTGGCAATGCAAACCTCTAAAGATGTCCCCTTTTGCACATTTTAATTCATAGTCAGTGTTCCCTTTACATCTCAAAAGGGGGTTTAACTAATCTGTTTGTTCAAAACAAGAAAAAATGTGTAGGCATATTTCTGTTAGAGCTACTGGAAGTTATTAATGAAAAGGGTGGGACTGTTACACCCCCTCTGCTTGCCTTAGATTAAAGAGGAGTATGGTGGGGCAGATGTCTCTGAATGGTGCATTAATTTTACTCTGTGTTTTGGCAAAGCAGCCAAGTACCATAAAAACAGGATCTGTCTGCAGACACATTGAGGTTTACTCAGGGATGGTTTGTGGTCTATATTTAGTGTGCCTTCTGCAATCAGAAACAAGGAATCACATCTTTAAAAGATATGTTAAATGCTGTGGAAACTCTGGCAAAGGTCACTTGACACGGCAAGCTTTCCTACCTATGGACTTAAGAAATTTGAATCATTGTGAGCTGGGTTGGGTTTTTTTGCTTTCTTCTGGCCTGAGCTGAAATCTCTTTGATAAAACTTTATTTTACTGAGTAATCTTTGTACTGGCAACTAGCACAGGCTACCAAGATGCTCCTGTGCTGTTAACAATCCATTTGTGTTCCACCTCTGAAATTGTACTTCAAAATCCAGTTGTGAATTGGCAGGTGCAGGTGGCTGGGGCTGGTTTCTGCTGGAAATGTGATCCTGGGATGAGGATGCTGGTCACAGGTGAGAGGTGGCAGTGAGCAGTGTGTAGGTAGCACTTTGCTTCCTTGCTTTGGGGTTGACCCGGATTGCATGTGAAGAAATTTTACAAGGGCACATGAACCCTTTCTCATTCTTTATGACAGCTATTTCTTAAGAGGGTTATATCTCTGTGTGTCATCTGTACTGAAAAGAATATGCCCATGTGGCTTGTTGTTTCCTGATTTGTGTAAATACTGTCTGGAAATCAAATGCACCTGTTTTCTCAAATAAATCCCAGTATTGTAGGAGTTGTTTAATAAGTGGAGCTGTTTAATAAGTGCTATCAGAAGTTCTTTCCTTCTAGAGAACAGTGAATTATTGTTTTATTGTACAGCATCTGGTAAGTGAGACACTGTCCATCACTTGATGTAGCACTGTCATCCCAACTGGCTTTCCAGCTCCTTTCCATCCCCAAAGCAGGTCCCACCAGCCAGTCATCCTGCAAGTCATCCTGGTGAGGTGCTGAACTCTCAAGTGACAGTCTTTGTCTGCTCTGATTGTGCACACCTGATGATACAAAAGCTCTCTCTTAAGGCACATAATCTAGGTGAGTTTAAATATTAATTTTATCCTGAACAGCAGTGATGACTCTCCATTTTAATGCTGTAAGCCTGAGTGCTCCTGGCTTGTCTAATCAGCTCCTTGTTCAGAAGCTGGCTGCAATCAGGGCTGGCTTTGGGGAGCATCTTTCTTGATGCTGAATGATGGGAATGAGGTTGTTCTAATTCAGCAGTGCTGGCACAGGGAGATTAATGCAGGCTCACATCTCCTGCCTGGCCCTTTGCAGCTGTTTGTCAGGTGGGAAACTGTGCTTGGTGAGATGATCCCCAGGGCTGCAGTGCACCTGCCTGTCCATTGGGATGTTGTCCTACTGTTTAAAAGCTCATTAAAGTTGCATCTTTCATTCTTAGCTCCCTCCTTGGCCCCCTCTGGCTAGCTGTCCAAGCTTTTGTGAACAAACCAGAATTGATCACAGCAATTAGCTGAGCCCAGGGGAGGTTTTGAAATGTTAATGTATATATATTTTTTTTTCCTTGCTATTAGGTAGCTCTTTGCTACTGCCAATGATTTGTGCATCCTCACTTTGATGCATTTGTTCTTCTTCACTGTAAGAGTTCAGTAGACTGTTATTTAGGTAGCATAGGACACCTCAAGATGTTTGTTTAGCTTTAGATTTCTAATTCAGTATTAAACTGGTGATATTTCCAGCAGCTGTTCCAGTCCTGCTTGTGTTTTCCCCCCTGAATTGTATGCACTTAGACAAAAGATGCATGGCAAGTGACATTTAATTCATCTAAAAGATGAATGGCCCAAGTAAACACTGTGTATACTCAGAAAGAAGCCAAGATTTAAGCTGCTACAGGCTTTTAAAGGATTCGGGTTGTTTGAACTGTTTGTTGGTTGTAACTTTCTTACCTTAGAACAAATCAAATAAAAGAAGAAAATGTATAAATATTTGGTTAAGAGGTGGTGGGAAACTTAAAGCTGCAGCTGTTATGTGTATCTTACCAAACACAATGTATGCTATGGCACAGAGCTTGGAAAATTTGTCTTTTTCCTACAGAAGAAGCACTCGGTGTCCTTTTCTGACTGATTTCTTCTTTCTTGGCCGAAGTTCAGCGTTATCCTTGTTCCGAAGAAGTGGAAACTCAACAGAAAGTTGTGGCTTGCCAGTTAAGAATCTCAGCTGATGTAGTGGTTTTGTAGTATTGACTCCATGTGGCAGTTCTAATCAAAATAAACACAGCTCACCCTGAGGACTGGATGCTTGCCTTGGAAAATAGGATTGAAGAAATCAAAGCTTTGGCATTTTAGTCCTTAGGATGCAGTTGTGCAGAGTCTAAACAGCAACGTTGTTATGGGTTCAAACAGTTTTATCACCTGAGTATCACAAGTAAGCACATCTTGGAGGCCAATCTGAATTTTTCCTTGAAGATTATTGGAGCTCTTACCTATTTCTGGGGTTGGCAGAAGATCCCACATGCTGCATATTTAAGGAGGTGGGAACATCTTGCACCAATACCCTTCTTAGATTATTTTTGTTTTAGAGAAATACCAAACTAGTTCATCCCTGTACCATCATGGTGCTTTGTCAGTTTGCTGAACTATTATATGTGTTTGTAATGTGAGTTTGTGGACATCTGGGGTTTAATCCTTTCTACCTGGATAACTAGACCCTGTTTTTACATTATGTACTTTTATAATAAAATGTGAGGTAAGGTGTTTCTGCTTGCTCTCACTGTAGAACTAATCTTGAAACAAACTTTGTAAGTAGTTGTAACTTTGTAATTAGTTGTAACTAATGCTCTGCTTTGGGGTTGCATCTTTTTGATATCAGAGCAGATATTTTAACTGGTGAACTTTTATCACTTAGGTGTTGGTTTAGGTCAGTGACGTGTGTAACTTAAATTTTCAAGGCCCCCTCCAGTCTTGTAAACCCTTTGCTTCTTCCAGAGTCTTTGCTTGTTCCAAGTACTGCATGTGGTGCAGCTGACAGGTTGGCCAGGAAAAGACCCTGCTCGTGTTGCCTCATGACTCATCCCAGAGTGATGCTGGATTCTGGAGGAAAGGATTTTCTGTGTGCACACACAGGCCTCCTGCTCTCTTCTCAGTATTAGGGAGAGTTCTTGCATGCCAGCCCTAATTTAGAGAGCAGCCAGCTGCGTCCTGGGCTGCATCAAAAGGAGCGGGGCCAGCAGGTGAAAGAGGTGACTCTCCCCCTCTGCTCTGGTGAGACCCCACCTGCAGTGCTGCATCCAGGGATGGGGCTTCCTACCCAGGAGATGGGCATGGGACTGCTGGAGTGAGTCCAGAGGAGGGTGATGAAGATGCTCAGACTATTGGAGCACCTCTGCTGTGGGGACAGCTGAGAGAATAGGGATCTCCTCCAGCCTGGAGAAGAGAAGGCTCCATGAGGACCTTAAAGCTTGTTCAGTGCCTAAAGGGACTCCAAGAGAGCTGGAGAGGGACTTTGGACAAGGGCATGGAGTGACAGGGCAACAGGGAATAGTTTCATACTGAAGGAGAGCAGGTTTAGATTAGATATTAAAAAGAAATCCTTTATTCTGAGGATAGTGAGGCACTGGCTCAGGCTGTGGCTGCTGCATCCCTGGAAGTGTTCAAAGCCAGGTTGGACAGGGCTTTGAGTCCCTGCCCATGGCAGGGGGTTGGAACAAGATGAGCTTTAAGGTCCCTCCCTACCCAAACCTTTAAATGATTCTATGATTAAAAGAGCAGCAATGCTTATTAAAACTATTGGAGGTTTGAGTCAATGTGTGAAAGGTCAAACCAAAGGCAGATGAGGAGCTGGTGGTGACCTTTACATTCCCAGCAGGATCTAGACCTCACTTTGCTCCTTCTAAATGGGTATTTTTTTTCTCTTTTGAACTTCCTCCTTGCTTCACTCCAGATGAATTCTATTATTTCTTCTATTTTAACTCCTAACCTGGGTCATCCTACTGTACAAACCCCAAGTTTGGTGTTTGTGTATGGGGTACAGCCTTTGATACAAATATGACTTCCTGTCTTGCCAACAGCATTAGGACTATAAAAAGTACTCTGGAAACCTCAGAAGCATCCTCCATAAATACATCTAATTAAACCCATAGTTTCCAGTATGCCTCAAACACATATATTGTTCCAACTCGTGACATTGTGATAATAAGATGACAGCTTTCAAACATACTGCTTTGGCTAAGCCTTCTCCTTCCCAGCTCCCTTTGTGGTTTTTAGGGGCTCTTGATGTTACAGCCTTCATATGGCACATGAATTCTTGGCAGGGTTTGCTCTGCTTGCAGTCCAGATCTTTACTGCTGCTCCTCTCACACATTAAAATGTTGGGGGGTTTGTACTCAGTTTTTGTAGCCTTGTTGTCCCTTGTTAACCACAAGAGATAAATAGTTCTTGCTTTAGAAATTCGCAAGGTTCCAACATAATTTTCGCATTAATACTTGCCTGGCCATGTATTTTTTTTTCTCCTTCAATGATCTCTGGAGGTGTCTTCCTCACCATGAGTGAGGCCCTCAGCTCTCTCTTTCTTACCTTCATGAAAATAGGATGCAATTTTTTTGCCTTTCTAAAATGTAAAAACCCTCATGAGTTGAAGATGTAAAAATTAACTCCAGAAACAGCTTGGTTTTCCAATGTGGAGCATTTTCCCTGTGTTAGGGTGCAGATGGGGGTTGCAAGGTGGCCAGGAGATGAGAGTGCCTGTCTTGTGTTACAAATTTAGTTGCCAGTCTGCTCATTCAGTGTGACATCGCAGGCACTGGGTGGTTTGGGAGCCCTTTTTTCTGCCCCCAAAGCCTCCAGCCCTCAGGGTTGGGGCCATGTGCCTTGTTGGTGTCTGCACCAGCAGAACAATTCATCGTGAGGGCATGACAAATGCATTTTACCCCCATGTTAGGATTACTTTGGGAACAGCAAATATCGACCAACTTGCAGAAAACGAATCAGTTTTGGGATCAGTAAGTGTGGAATTGATTATAGGTTTTTCATCAGACACATTGCTTTTCAAACTTGCCCTTTGAAAAAATGAGAGATCAGAAACTGGATTTCCTCCTTTTGCTGGCTTCCACCAAGGACTTTGTAGCTTGTAACTCACTGACCTCTCAGGTGAGGTGGTTTGTATCCAAAATGGTTGAGTATTCCCACTGGTGGAAATAGGGCTCTGCTCTAAGAAGAAGCCCTTTTCTCTTTACTTTTCCCCCACAGATACTGTGTGCTTATTTATTTGTTAGGGAACTGGACAGCACCTCAGGTGACTGCCATTGTCAGTGTGTGAGTCCCTGTTCATGTGAGCATAAGAAAAGCCAAATACTTAAGGATGCCTTACCTGGTCTAACAGTTTGCCATGAGAGAGCCCATTTTCACTGGAAGCACTGGGAGATGGAGCCACAGTTTCATAGTCCAAAGCAACAGCAATACTGACTTCTCAGGAAAGCTTTTCCCTGTCTACTTAAGTCTGGTTATTCCCTCTACTGTGTGTGGGCAAGTGGATTGGGTCTGGCTTAAAACGTAAGTCCTTTTTTTAAAAAAAAAAATAAAAAGCTGTATTTCTGGTTTTGAACTTTTCTCTGCAGGAGCAGGGGAAGAGGGAAAGGAGGAGCACGAAAGTAGTATTTAATTTAAAGTGTTAATTCAAGCTGTGGCCTTTCTCTCATTCTGAACTCTGCCCTGTAAATAGTTGGGCTGAGACAACACGGGCAGATGCTGAACTGGAAAGGGGTAGAACTGGAGCAAAAACCTGGGACATAGAGGCAGGAAGGTCAAAAAGGTGGTTTTACCATCTTCTTTGTAGAGACTGTGTTCTCAGACCTAACCAGTTCAGAGAGCTGCCTGCCTAGACCTCCTTGGCAGTTCTGTTGTTAATTATATTTGCCTGAAGTTTTCATGATACAAGTTTCTTTGCAAACAAGGTGTGGGAATTCTAGGATTTGCTCACAGTATGTTGAAGAGCTCAGAGAAGTATGATCCTTTTCTTTTGTTTTTTAAGCTAAATCTTAATTTCTTTAAGCACCTGACCTTAAGTTATACTGCTTTAAGAAAACAAAAACAACCCCTCAAGGCAAATCATATTAAATTTCGTAACTGAATCAATTGGATGCCAGTTCTTCATCATTTTTCCATTTACAGCGCTGCCATGGAAAAGACCTGCTCTAGCATAAATTCTTCCCTGAACAAGCTTTTCTGTCTCTGTGTCCATTTTTCTCCATTGGTTAATATTCAGGAAACTGCTGTAGCTTCCTAGGAGGTCCTGGTTTTACTTCAGACTGCCTTGCAGCAAGCTTTGTTCTTGTTGCAAAAGCATCATAATTGGCTAATCCTCCCCTTATACTCCTATAGTCTGTCTTGTTTTTTGTACTCTTTAATGTGCTTAGTAATGTCAACTTAGCCTTGAACCTATTAAATATTGTGTTGCTTTGTTTTTAACCTTTGTTCCCCTCACTGTGATGTCAGTATGTGCTGAGTATCCACAATGTGTGCTGTTTCATAGCCCTGATATCTCATCTTTTCTCTTCCTTTGAGGATTGGTCTAAACCATTCTCAGAGTTTTTATTTAAAACCCCAAACAAGTGTTTTATGTCTGTATGTGCATCTGTCTGTCTTCAGGGATTTATTCTAAATGGTCTTCTACTCCTTGTAAGTTTTCTTGATTTGGATGCCAAAAGGATATAGAAAAGATTATTTGGCTTATTTTGAAATGAAACCTGTTTAGCTGAAGAAATGCCTGTTTTCTCTGTGACCCTCACACTCGAATCTGTAATTTAAGAGTACAGGTGTCAAAGATAGAGATGACTGGCTGAGGTGCTTATCTTGGAACATGAACAACAAGACTGTTGTAGGTTTTTTCCCTGTGTTTTCTGGCAGAAAATATTCTGCACATAGTTGCTGTAGATAACTAGGCTTTTTAGCCATATCTGTAGATTTGGTTAGTCCATTTGGATGACTGAACTGGATTGCAGTATCATTTGTCTGCTTCCTTCCCAGGTTTGAGAATGCATTGGATAAATGCTCCTGATAGCAGTGGAGGCTGTCACTTCCATTTTTGAGGTGGTCTGGTATCCTGTGATATGCAGCAAAACATAATTAGAATGTCACAGGGGATTTTCACCTTTCCAGCCCTTTCCAAATCCCCATTTTCCTTTTCTCCTCTCTAGGTGCTGTTTCCAGCTCGTGGTGGAAGGTAACAGCTTCTCCTTCAGCTTTCTACAGGCAACTTGAAATGTGAAATTCAAAATGAAATGAGATCTCCAGAGCTAGTACGGGATGTTGCTTCTTTTCTCCCTGTAGGCTTAAATTTTTGCCATCAAGTGTTTTATAGAATAAACACGTAGTACTGGCCTCATCTGCTGTCTTTGGTTTTGTAAAGCTTTGTAGGGATGACTCTTTGAAGAAAGAACAATTCTGCAATTAGTAGGATTTTGCTCGGTGTTAAAGGTTGAAAATCTCGCTGGCAAGGAAACTGGGCCTGTGCCAACACATGCTTTTAAATATCTGTATTCCGATCCCGTTTCCAAAGGCAATACTAAGAAAGCCCAACCCCTTCACTTGGCTGCTGGGGAGAAAACGCAGTGCTGGAAGGAATCCATCTTATCAGCTTGTGCCCTTTTCCTTTGAAGAGGAGCTCTTTGTCCTTTGCCTTTCTGAGAGCCTCCTTCCTCCCTCTCCCCAGCGAGGTTTCTTGCCTGTTGTGTCCCTCCCTGAGCTGCCTCGTTAGTGCTGGGCTGAGGTGGCCTTTCCACAGGGGTGAGCTGCCATCAGTAGCTCCCTCCTCCTGCCTCTGGCACACGGGAGCACTCTTTGCTCCTGCCTGTTCTCCATCCCCCCTGGTTCAGTGTTCAGAGCCTCCTCATCCACTGCGATGGGTCGAGGAGCACCAGCCGTCATCATGGGCGTCATCATGATGTCTCTGGTTTTCCTTTGTTAGCCCTGATTCTCACCAACAGTCACCAGATTGGGTTCCTGGTGACAAGAAGGACATTGGGATGCTGGATTGAGTCCAGAGAAGGACAACAGGGCTGGTGAAGGGTCTGGAGCACAAGTCTGATGAGGAGCAGCTGAGGCTGCTGGGTTTGTTTAGCCTGGAGAAAAGGAGGCTCAGGGGTAACCTTAATGCTGTAGAGAACAGTACCCTGGAAGAAGTTTGTAGACAGATGGGGGAAGGTCTTTTCTCCCAGGTAACAAGTGACAGGATGAGAAGAAACAACCTCGTTGAGGTTTTGTTTGGATATTAAGAAAAATTTCTTCTGAAATTCACTGACCATGGAAGTGGCAGAGTTACCAACCTTGGTGGGATTTAAGGCATCAAAATGTGGCACCTGGGGACATGATTTAGGCTTGGCAGGGCTCAATTAATGATTGGACTCAATGATCTTGGAGGTCTTTTCCAACCTGAACTGTTCTGCGATTCCATGATAAAGAGTTGTGTGAATTCTCCGCTTCCCCCCCGTAGATGCTGATGGTGCATGTGAGCATGTCCAGCCCATTGCTAGCTGCTCAGAAACAGATGGGCATTAAATGGCATCATGGGACTGAAATTTTATTAGTTATCATTGTTCTTGTGCTTTGGAAAATTAATTTAATTTGAGATAACTAATGAGAAAGTGGTAGGGGAGCCTTTCCCGTGGCAGCTTCGCTGCGGCTGTGCCTCTGCTATTTCCTGGACAGGTTGGTCTTAATACATCCATTAACATGAGCGAGCTCCTGGATGCCAATCTGCTCTGTCTACTGCTGTCACTTTTCAATGTAGAGCATGAACCTGCGAGCCGTTATGTCACTAATAACCTCAGGCCTCCTCGAATGCTTTTTCCTGGTGAGCAGCCACTGTTTCTGCAGGCTCGGAGGATGGAAGGCAGGGATGAGCTGGGTGGCTCGCACTTGCAGGAGGAATTTTTTTCCTGCTCTGCAGGACAAATGCAGGAATGTGGAGTCTGTACGTGTTTATTTTCAGCCGTACAGCAGCAACCCTTGCCACGTTTTAAAAACTGACTCCGAGTTGCTGTGTATTGCAATATTGATGTCTTTCAAAGAAAGCTGCCAGAGAAAACTGATCAAAGCAGAGCAAAGAGAAAACACAAGCTCGGAGCATTTGAGTTTACTGACCTCATTACCTTCTCTCCGGCACTTTGAATGAAGCTGTTTAGATGACAAAATTCCATTTTCCTTAGACTGAAAATTGGCTTTGATAGCACACTGAAATTAGAGTGTCTGCTACCTCTGGCCCTTGCTGCATAATTCATAATGTCGTCTTTACCTAAGCCTTAATTAAACCTCCAGATAAGTTGGGGTTTAGTGCTATTTACACATTCTGACCAGAAGAGCCTTACTTTCGTGCCAATGTCACTGTTTCCCACGGATTTCTGAGCAGGGAGCAAACGGATCAGCTTGTGTCCTTTCATGTCTCTATTTGCCATATGATTTTGTTCATTGTTACCAAGGCAACCCTTCTACCCACCCCCTGACAAGCGAGCTCTCAATACAATGTAAGTTATTGTCTGGAGCAATTATTAGGCTATTATTAAAGCCCTATTGAGATATGTCAGTATCCCGTAGGAATTTTAAACAAGTGGGAGCAGAGACAATAGCGAGCATTAGCGGACTGTGAATGCGTCGTGCTGCCGGTGGTGCGGGGAGGACGATGCCCGCAGCCCTCCTAACAACGTCTCGTAAAAACTACGAGCAGCCTTCCCAAACCGACTGAAGTCAGGATGTGCCAATGTGGATTAACACTGAAAGGGAAAAGAGGGGGAAAAGCTCTGTCGGGGCTCTTGGGCTGCGTGCTGCTCCTCACGTGGTGCCGTGCACGCCGAGCATCTTCGTGAGAGATGAGTGCAGCCCACGGAGAGGTACAGCAGTGTTGTATTGTTTTGGTGGAAATGATAGTAAAGCGTCCCCATCCCGCACAGATGGGAGAGTGTTCTTTGTTAGAAAGTCTCGTTCGTGTGTCCTGAGTTTAAAAGGGAATTATCCGTCGTCAGTGGCAGGATGTGCAAGAGCAGGGCAGTGAGCAGGTAAAACAGGAGAGGAAAGTGAGCAAAATGCTGTAATCTATAAATAAATAAATCATATCAAGAGTCACTTTTCCAAAATAAGGCTTTTCCAGTTTTTCTGCTTTGGCAATTCAGGAGATGGAGAAGCAGGACATGCCTTGCTGGTGCCACTGGAGTTGTATCCCTGAAGCCACCAGCACTCGTGCAGCTGTAACAGCCCAGCCTTTTCCATACTCCCCCATATCCTGGGACTGCATTTTCTGTTGCCTTTGTCTTGCTGATGCAGTCCTTCTGTTGAGCAATAGCAAAACTGACAGGGTTTTATAGCACTGTATTGATTTCTTCCAGGAATTTCCTTCCAAGAAGCTGCAGTGTTGTCATGGGTCAAAGATGTCACCAGACTGATTTGGCGTTTGGTTTGTGACAGTTGTCGGGAGAGGCTGTGGCTCGCTCAGAACATCTTTGTCTCAGCCTGTGCAACTGTTAAGAGCAATTGTGAGTGCAGATGGAGAATCCATTAATGATGCTGCATATGCAAAGGAAAAACAAAAGCAGGAGAGTTTGTAAGAACCTTATTTCTGGCTGTTGGAAAGTGAGGCTGTTTCTGGTTATTTGGAAGCAAAATTCTCCGAGAATATCACTTGAAACTCATGGAAAGAAAAGATCCACTGCCATGATCTCCCTTCCTCACTGAATGAGGAAAGGTCTTTTCCTTCATCCCAGACCTACTACAGAAGTGGAGAGTTTTGCCTTATCCCTCAGCACAGCAGTGTGTCACAATGAATATTTGTGGATGTGTTTCTATATCTCTTATTTGGTGTTTCTCTCAAAACCAGAACACGCTATCACAAGGCTGTAAAGCTCAGTCTGATGTATAACATGTTTCTCGGTTCTCATTTATGGCTTTTCTGCTGTTTACTTCTCACATAGATTTTGTGTCCATGGATAGCAGCAGTGAGGGGTTCCCAGCTAGTAGAGAGATCCAAGTGCATCTGAATCCATCTGCTGCCAGCATCTGGCAGCTGTCTGTCAGGTAAAGCCTGTGGTGGGTTCAGTGATTTCCAGTTCCTCCATCATTTTGGTTCTTGCCTCTGCTGCACTGGCTGTTTTCCTGACCTCTGGTGAAATAAGGGCAGGGAGTTGTGTGAGTTCTGTGGTTACCTGTCGGTTTGTGGGTAGCAGCGAAGAAAACTGATGCAAATACTCCCATCACAGCTGCTCAGAGCTTTTTTGTGTTTTCAGCAGCTTGAGAGGCAGCTCGTCTCATTAATGAACACTATGGTGATGCAGAAGTTGGTTAGTGGAGACTTTGTTAAAGATTTGCTAAGGGAAGTCAGGATTCAGAGCTAATGGCACTGAGTGTCTATCAGCATATGTCTTTTGACAGCATTACCATTTCAGGCTCTGAAAACGATGTAACTATTTTTCTGTAATAAAATAATTACAATTTTCAGAGAGGAATCTGGGGCAGTAGGCTATGGTTCATAAAAACACTTGCTTTGGCAGACATTTTACCACTCAAAATAAATTACTTAAAATCATAAAATTTCTTTTGCACGATGTTGCAAACCTTTTTTTAAGCACTGGCAGCATTCCTAAATGTGTATAACTTGTCTGAATACACCATCACCTCTATGGAACATCATTTAATTCTTGTCAGATTTGCCTACTTGAAACTTTGTTGTGACTATTTGAAACACGGGCTGTTGCTGTTCAATCTTTGCTTCTAGTTGTAGAGGTGGCATGTATTTATACTACATTTGCAGGGAAAGAGTTTATTTTTCATCTTTCAGTGCTAATGAAGCTGCTAACGAGGAGAGATGCATAGTTTGTGGGTATTCAAAGAGCATTTCACAAGTCATTTCTTAAGTAGTATTAAACAGCCCGCTAATAAGGCACGCTAGGGGGATGTGTTAGTGAATCTTTAATTTCAAACAGCACAAGCAAACCCAAAATGATAAAATTCTTTGCAGCTAGCTGCAAAAATAATTCTGCATAGAAAGTCACTGGCTGTGAATTTCCTAAGTTTGCTCTTCCACAATGAACACAAAAGCCAGTGATACCCATTAGTTCAGGAGCAGCCTCTCGGCTTGGTCTTTTCAAGCTCGTTCTTGATTTAATGTTCAGTGACTCTTTGTAAAGAGGCTGCCCGTGTGTCGTTGTGTTTTGTGCCTTGTGGGTGTTCTCCTGCCCCTCCAAACAATCCCGTGTAACTGATAGTGTCAGCTGAGCGTGTGATCCATGGCTGGAGCACCAGGGCTGCTCTGGTGCTGCCTTGGCTTCTGGGGAGGTGGGACAGGTATCCATACATCCCTAAGAAAGGGAAAGCTATTTTTTTTCACCAAGAAATTATTACAGTTGCCTTTGCTTTGCATTTCGTTGTGTACAGTGTCTCTGACTGCCTTTGACACTCCGTGTTGGTGTGTTCTCTTGTACTCATGCCATGAGAAACCTGCAGGTCTCGTTAATAGCTTTGCTTTATGGCTGTTGAGTGTATTAACACCAAATGTACCTATCAGATGTCAGGGTGATTATAGTGACTGCTCAGCTCCATCCTGGCTACATATTTCAAATGTTATTTAGACCCCTTGTCTGTATGAAGAGTTGAGTTTCACCCTAGAGAATTTTTTCCAGACTCACTTCTGCTCTGTCCAGCATTTACACGTATGTGAGGACCTGTAGGTGCTTGTCAGGTGAATTCCAAGGATGGAGATTCTTCCCCAAAGCTGGAAACTACTTCCCCAAGATGAACTGTGTGTGCTGAGCCTGTCCCTAAAAAAAAATATGCTGTCTTGGCGATTTCCTTTGTGTCAGCAGTTCTTTTTGTAATAGTATCAAAATTCGTGGTGACTTCTTTCTGCATCTCAAAGGTTAAGACAGACAAGTTGACAGATATTTGGATAAGTTTACATTTAAGTCCCAGGGCACTCCTTTGGTTTTAAACATAGTTATCCTTTATGCAACTGAATTTGGGATCACAATAGCAGAAGTTCTGACCTGTGGAGAGCAAAGATACGCCAAAGCTTTTGTTGGAGCACCTCTCCGTATAGATTTTTTTTTCTTTTTTACAAAGAGTTACTGGAATCCTTCTGGCAACCCCATCTTGTATTTCTGCTGAATTCTGACTGTTTTGTCATCTGCATGCTACCTGCCATGTGGCACATTTCATATACTTGTTTGGCAAAGGAGAGGAAAATACATCCATGTTCTGCTTTAAAAATAGTGCCGCCGTCTGTAGGACCACTTGTGTTGTGTGGGGGGGTTGCCGTGCTAACACTGTCTCTGGAGGCAGATTGATAGCTACAGAATTGCAGTTTCGGGCTGTGTGTGTGTGAATCGAGTGGTAAAACAGCCAAGAAACCTGAAAATTAATTCATATGTTCGATGTGAGTTTGCGGGGGGGAAGGGGCTCTAATCTTTTGGATCACTTCTTGGATAAAAGTTAACATCATTTCAGAGGAAGGGCAAGAAGCTTCATGAAAAGCTGAGTTGACTCCAGTAGGTCAAAAGAGGTGGCTGAGACCTTAGGCACATTTAGCAGGAGTAGAGGCTGTGTTCCTAATCCAGGGTGATGGAGACCAAACGAGAAGCAAAAAGCTCTTGCTGGCAGCAGCAACAAGCAGGAACGTCATCAGCTTTCCTCTATCCAGCCACAAAGGGCAGGCACACAAGTGCTATTACCATCACATGGACATTTGTCTGTATATTCAAAGCCAGGGTGGTTTAGTGTTGGGAAACATTAAGGTTTTTCAGTTTGAGACATTTCTTTGAGGTCAGTTGTGTATCTCTCCTTCAGGAAGCTCAATGTGCACAGATATGGACATTTTGCTTGTGTCTCTGGCTTAAATTTCCAGTTCATTCATTCCATCCTGTCCCTCCTAACCCACCCCTCTTTTCTTTCATGACTGTAATGAATTAATGATTTTATGTAAATGTGGTGTTTGATGGACTGAGGAGGTGTGCCTTGGGACTTGTTTAAGCTATCACATAGGAAATACATCATCTGCTTCATGTTTTCTGCAATTGCACTCAGTTTTATTTTCCTTCATTCCTTCTCCCTCTTCTTGATTTTTTTTCCCCCCTCAAAACAGTTCTTTAATTATATTTAGACCTTTTCCCTGGATTTAAGGATTTAATTCTATTTTTCTATCCTATCTCTATGGCCTCCTCCTCCCCTCTCTTATTTTCCACCCTAAATGTGAAGGAAAAAAAGGAACCATCCCTGCATTACATACCTGATTGCTATTCAGTTCCCAAGGGAGAGGCACTGGGAGTTAAATGCAGGGCTGGAGGTCTGGGCTCTCTGGTTAGATTCACCGAATGTCACTAATTAGAGCAGAGTAGCCACGTAGATATTTATTCATGTTTCAGAACAGTTGGTGAATCAATTGGGTGAATGAACTGGGGCAGCTTCAGAGCTTCTTGTGTTGAATATGCTGAAGGATCAACCCCCAAACCTTATAGGCTTAACCCCATAAATCTGTTGAGGTTGGTTCTTTGTGGCTTGCTGCTATAGACTAGCGTGGCTGTAACAAAACTTCATTTCTGTGTGACTTTTAGGTATTGCTTTTCCCACTCCCTGTCTTCTGCTCTTGAAGAGGATCTGACTCCAACCCCTGAAATGTTTGCCAAAAATAAAAATTTTCTATTCTGGTGAGAGGAAAAAAAAGAGAAGTTTCCTTTAAGGCCATCCTCACCCTACCTTGTAGTTGGTGGATTTATTTGCCTAAAGCTGAAATTAAAACCCTTGCAGGACATAAAATCAGGACAACAACCACTTGTGCCAATGCACAAATGAAACAGCACAGAATAACCATGCAGTACGTGATGGATTCTTTTTTTTAACACAGTGCAGATGGATTTCCCCATAAACACCTTGAAGTGTGATGCCTTTCACCAAAATTCTGTCTGAATTTAGCTCCTAATTGATAATAGCTCATTTATGTTCTGGGAGCAGGATGGTGACAGCCTCCCGGTCCCCCCTCGCTGGGAGATTTGCATTCCATCTGCTCTGGCTGTTGATTAGCAGCACGCCGGCTACATGAGCAGTGGCTCTGGATGCTGCGGTCATCTGTTGTGGTAGAATCCCTCTGTGAGGACACAAGGCTAAAAGCACGGTTCAGGCAATGGGAATTACCATTTTGGCGTTGGCTCTTACGGGGAGTTCGTCTGGGACGTGCAGTGTTGGGTCCAGATTTCCTGGAGCACGGGGAAAGCTTTTAGACACTTGGTGGACAAAGCTCTGAGCTCATCCCTGCTTGGAGTGCTGCTGCTGTTGGGGGTGTTTTCTCCCCGTTCTGGTTGTACCGCCCATACTTTAAATAAGGATCAGCCTGTACTTTAACAAAGGAGAAGGTTTTGAGTCAGCCATAGCTTCAAAGTGGGCAGTATCTTGTTCACTTGGCAAAGTTGCTGTGTACAGCACACAGGTTTCCTTGGGAAGATATCCATAGGTAATTTATTAAAGTTTATTGAAAATACCTGTGTTCTGTCCATTTGCACAGCCGACACTGCAACTGGGACTTAAATTCAGGCTTTGTGCCACTGTCGGGGATGGGGGTAAAATAGAATTAAATGTGCCGGCTCTGTAACACTTTCTTTGAAATGTAAATAAGAAGTGACTTAGGAAGTTGGGCTATTGAGTTTTTTACCCTCAGCATACTTCGAGTTCGTGTTTGGATGCAAAACCATTCTGTTGGCAATTACTTCTGCAGTTTGTGTATTCCCTTCCCACCAGGTTTTGTTCGGGAAGCAATAGAAATTACTGAATGGTTCCTTTTGCCTTTTTATTTACCAAGTGCCAGCAGCGCTGTGCGGTGAGCCTGGGGGGAAATGTACGGGGGAAATCACATGCCTCTCAATCCTTCCTCTCAGTTTTGGGTATAAAAACCCTTTTCTAAAGGATTCATCCCAGTTCCAGCCTGGCAGGGATGCTCCAAGAGGAGATACCCGTGTGGTTGCTGGCTGGGGACTTGTGCTGTGCGGAATGAAAGCGACTCGCTTGGAAGACAGGCAGACAAACAAGTGAAGTCCTGGTCTCTGCCGCATTTTAATCTTAAACTGAAATTACCCCTGGAACACAGTAGCTCTGTTGAGGAGCTGGAGCGGGCACAGGCTTTCAAATCAATCCCTCTGAAACACCATCGTAACTCCCCTTGAAGGAAGGACGTTTGAAATGTAGTTTATTCCTTCCATGTGCTTAAATCGTAGCAAAGCAGCGTCTGAGGAATTCTGCTTTTACTAGAATTGGATTTCAACAAGCCTTCTAAGCTCAGGGTTGAGAAAAAGTGAAGGCAAGGGGTGCTCCCTGAAAAGTATGTTTGGAAGAAAACAACTCCAAACTTGTGGGGACCTGCACTGGAGAACTTATGATTATCTTGAATTTACCACGGTGTCTCCAGGCATCCTTCAATCCATGCTTTTTAACTCCTGTAGCAGGGTAGGGCTCAGCTGGCTGGCTGTGCACTGTGTGAGCAAGGAGGAATATAACCTTGGGTAGGCTTTGTAATGTGATGGTGAGGATCCTGCAACATCTGTTGCTGTAATAATGTAAGAATTAAAGCAGAAGAATTACTGCCTTGAGTGGAGAAGCAGCTACCTTAATGTTCATTTGCTGGTGTTTTAGCTAGTCCTACATAATTTAAGAAGAAAAATGTTGTTTTAAATTGTACAAAACGTTTAGGAAGATGCTGTTGTAAATGTTTATGAGAATTAACAATCTGTTCTGTTGCTGAACATTGTCTGACTGTAAGAGTGCCCTGGTAAAGTCTTGTACTCTTGAGCCTTGTGTCACTTCTCTGAGATACCTAAAAAGCATATTTTTCTTCATCTGCTAATTCCTTGCTTATTATTTTCTTGCTAACTGCTCGCTCTTATTGGCTAATAAAAAAGGAAAAATGAATTTGTGTACTGAGGATACCCTGGGGATAAATTAAGCCATCGATAGCATGTTTGAAGTAGGTTTGTCTTTGTACCCTGCATTTACTGTACTCCATATGGGAAGCCTGTCGTTGGTTCTGCGTCATTTGTTTTGTCTTTCTGTTGCTTTTAATATTAATTGAGGTCTTTCCCAAGACACAGTTCTGTTAATCTTCCTTTTGTCATTTCTCTCCTCCCCACCACCCCCCAAAATCCCGGATGAACATGCTCTCCTGTGTCTGAAAAGAGCTTTAAAAGTACCATTGTTGTTGGGTTTTAATGGTGATGGCCCATTTATTCACCTGTTTTTTTACCACCAGTATGAATGTTTCTGTTTGTTTGCTTAACTTGCAATTTTTATAGGCGCTGTAATTGTTGTAAGGATGCAAACAGTTTCTTAGAGTGATGGATATAGGTCTCTTATCAGCTCCAATTATGCAAAATGTTTTCAATTAGCTGTAATTCCCTTCTCTGCCTTCCCCCAGACAAACAGAGCTGAGCAGGGTCTCTCTGGGGACACCGGTGTGCTGTGCAGGAGCAGCCTCTCCCCCTCCTGCATCTCATCCTGTCCCGGGAGTGTTTCTGTTTTCAGAAAGTTAAAATACCCTTAACCACACCGTTTGCCTGAAGATTCTCAGTGTCACTGCTGGCAATTCAAAGGAGGAGATCTCCATTTTGAGATTCTCACAGTTTTGCCAGAAGCAAAGGAAACATGACCATCCTGGACTGCAGAGCTTTTCCTTGAGCATACCCCGTGCAGTGGAAAGCCAGAGCAGGCAGTAAAGTGCTTTTTACAATCCTGGGAACTACCAAAGCAGGATGCAGTTGGAGTGTACTTTTCTCCCTGTTCTGCCTTAAACTGCTTGTTTTAGGCCTGATCTTGTCCCCCAGTTCCTGCTGGCTGCCTCACAG
Organism: Neodrepanis coruscans; assembly: GCA_013400695.1. NCBI lineage: Eukaryota > Metazoa > Chordata > Aves > Passeriformes > Philepittidae > Neodrepanis > Neodrepanis coruscans. The sequence goes on from VYZS01017457.1 coordinate 54,112, forward strand.
AGTCCATCAGGGAGGCTGGGACTGACCTTTTCCACCTTCATGTGTTTGCACAGTTGCACCAGAGCAGCTGAGGTTGCTGGTGCCAGGACTCAGAAAAGTGTTTGAGTCCAAAGCAAGATTTTGTAAAAACTAATTTGGTTTCTCTACTTCTGTGTTATCAATCTGTAAGGGTTGATGTGGGTCCGGTTTCTGCAGCAATTTAAGCTCTCCCTGAGATAAGTGGGCTGTTGGACTGCTGGGCTTGGTCCTACAGCACCAGGACAGGGCATGGTTTTAATGCTGAAATATGGGATTTCCTAAAGCTCTCAGAGTGCTGGGGACCATCTGCAAATCCTGATGAGGAGCAGAAGTGCTTAGGCTGTGTGAGTCTGTTTGGATGTGTGTGGTCAGGGCACAGTGGTTGGTGGTGCAGCAAGGTGAGCTGCTTGTCAGGCTGCATTTGCAGGGATGGCTTTATCCCTGGGAAGATGTTGACAGTATCTAGGCCTCATGTTTCAGCATAAATTAGCACTTCTCTTGTAGGATTTGCTCATGCAGGACCTGATTTTTGCCAGCAATTGAAAAAGAAAAATAAAAAAATATGTATACACAGTGTAAAAAGTGCTGTTTGGTGGAGGGAGGAAGAGTGGGGGAGGAAGCACTGAAAGAACAAGACTTAAATTCTATCTCAGGATGATTCTACCCTGCATTTATCTTGTTCATCAGGTATGTGGGTGACAGGTTAAGTCTGTCATGGCATGCATGTATGAACTTTGTTCAACCTTTTAAGTTCTTTTCTGGGGAGAAGACTTACTTTCTACTTTGTACATCACTGTCATACCAAATGTCACCTGCACCATGAGGGCTGTGGGAGAAGGAAAATGTTGCTAAGGGAACATATGGATGTTTGGACCTGCTGCATAGCCATATGCAGAGCACCTCCATTACAGATGAGACAAATGTTGCTACAGTCAATTGTGCAGAACCACATTGCAGTGACTTCTCAGTTTACTTTGTCTTCTGACTTATTTAATCTTTATATTTGTACAGTAAAATATCTATTTGATGGGGCAGTGTGCTCTCCTTGAAGATGCCCTGCTCATTGCAGGGAAGTTGGGTTGGATGGACTTTAAATGTCCTTTCCAAACCCAAACTGTGGTTCTATGACTTTTCTTTCTATTCAATATAACTTAGAGTATGCTAAAATGTGTCTCAAAAATGTTTTGGGATCAGCTCACAGATCTGGAGTACACAGAACCAGCCAGTTTCCAAGACAGGGCTGGCTTTTCCCCATGAACGTGTCATGAGAGAGCCTGAGAAGGGAAGACTGGAGGCACACGAGCTGCTGGAGCGTTGGCAGGAGGTGAGGGGCTGCTGAGAAAAACACCAAAGCTTGGACGTGTTCAATCTGTTTAACAAATAATTGAGACATTTACTGTGTTGATATCAAGGGTACAGGCATATGATTCCAACTCCAGTGAGCTGTGTTGGCTTCCCCAGCGTTTCCTTGTCAGCTGAGCTGTGGGTAATGCCTTCAGTCACCTCTCATCACAGGACAGACGTGAGTCCAAGAGGGTGATTTGGGGTTCCAGTTAAATCAGTCTCACAGGTAGCTGCTGCCAGAGGGGGAATCTCCCTCTTGCTGCCTTCTCTCTATGTTCAATGAGCAATTTCAGAGGACTAAACCACAGGAAACTAGTTTATTGATCAATTAGGTTTTTAATGCCTTTTAGTTCTAATGCTGAGTAGTTCTCTAAATACCGGATTAACTTCCTGAACTGGTTCACTCTGGGCTTGGATGAGCAGCAGGACCAGAGCAAAGAAAGTACATCATGTGTGTCTGAGAGAGGATATAGAGGGCAGCTCTATATAGAACTGCTGCTGAAATTCCCCCTCACCCCATCTCCATGCAGATTTCCTGGGAAGGAAAACCTTTATCTAACAATAAGAGAGTCAACATTCCTTAATCTCAGTTTTGCTTTAATTTCTGTCTTGTTTTTTGGTTATGTCAGATGTTCTGGCAGTTTTTATGCAGTTTTAATGAGAAGGTAATTGTTACTGCTCAGTAAAATTCTGGAAATAAAACTACTGAAGCTGGAGGCTCAATAAAAGAAGCATAAACAGTCATTTTATTATGAAGCTTTATTTCCTGACAGAAACCTTTTTTGCAAGATTAAAACATTCACAATATTGAGTTTACATCTTTCTTGCTCAATATATATGCACATTAAAAAATATTGGAAAGTTTCCTTCTATTTCTCTTTCCACGCCATGAAATATGACCTTCATTCAGGAGATGGGCAGGGAAACTGAGATTTAGGGTGAGAGATCTCTTCTATATTCAGCACTGGAGATTTGAATTTCCTTTGATTTTCCATTGCTGCTGTGCTTCCAGTCCCCATGGACTCCCATGGTCTTCTCCCCATGGAAGTCCCCAGTGTTCCATCACTGCTTTGTGGACTGACACAGATCTGTGTAACTGGGGTGATCTTCCCTTCCTTTTTCTGCAGCCTACATGTATATGTATTTGTTTAAGTGTAGGTTGGCTAAAAGGTCAGGAGCTCTAACACTTGTCCTGATAATCAGCAGAGGGTTTGCTGAATTCACTGAGTTTTGCCAGGCTGAAGGGAAAGGTGGGGAAAGTGAATATAAGGCAAAACTTGAGTTTGAGCACCTCATTTTAGATCAACAGTTCTGACCTTGGTTTTCCATGGTGCTCTGTGCTTTTGTATTTATCTTCTTGGTTTAAGGACCAAACTGGGCAACCTATGGAATTGTCCTTATTTCCATCCATGTGAATTAGCAGAAGGAAAATTTTTCTGGTTGTTTTGTGGTTGTATAAAACACAGCTGTGCTTATTTATTTGAGGGCCCATTCAGTGGATCTTAAAAACCATGAAGAGATACTGCTAAATTTTTAGTTTGGTGGCCCCATCATTGAGGAGGAGGAAAAACTGTCATCTCAGATTAAAGGCTTGAGGGAATGGATGGCAGTGCTGAACTCTTGTCTCCTGCAGCATCTGCCAGAGGTGCAGGGGCCAGTTCAGATCCCATGTCCATAAGAGGCTGGAATATCTCTGCTTTGCTTAACCTCCAGTGTGTAAGCTGTGGTATGGTTTTCTGTGCAACCATAATTGCTGCTATCTTCCCTTCTTTTGATGAAAGCCAGAACTTGGGGAAGCAGATGAGCAGCTCGAGGGACGTGCAGGTGCGTTGTGTAAGCAGGGAATGTCCTGTGGGATCCTGGTAAGGGCACAAAACTGTGGGATCTCTGTTTGCATTGCTGGTGACTTGTCTAAACTGAGTCCAGACAGGTTCTAGGATGCACCAACTGAGTAACTCAACCTTGGTGTTCTCCATTCTTGTCATGGCTGGTAATGGCCAAAGTGAAATTTCATCTGGGCCCAGCTCCTGTTGATCATCTTTTCTTCACCCTGGAGCATGAGGCAGTATTTCTGGTCAGGCTTATTGGGAGAATTTTGCAGAAACACAGAGTAAATCTTTACTTTCCCTCTTGAAAAGAGAAAAGTTTAAAGGTTGTTGTTAACCAGAGAAAGCTGTCCCTGTATGACGTCTCGTGGCATCCAGGTCTGGCATCCTGTATTACCAATATTTTTGTGGTAGGTTTTGAAATATTGTTAGGCATTTGTGCTGCTTCTTTGTAAAAGAAAGACTAGTCATGCCTTCCTTGCTTGCCAAAGGACTTCTTGTGAGTGCTGGATGCTGCTTTAAAGAACTGAACCTGTAGAACTGCTCTGCAGTTGCCCTGTAGACCACAAAACCTGATGCTTGGAGTTACAAAGCTTGTAGTGAGCCAGGTGGACAAGGGCTGTCTCCTCACATCTGGCTGCTGCCTTGCCTGGTTTCTGTGCCCCTGAAGTTCATACCAGGACACTGTCATTTCTTTAGAACCTGCGTTTACAGAGTCACAAATCTAAATAACTGATAGTGGACACTTGGTAGGATGTCTAGAGCTTGTAGACATGTTGTGGAGGTTGCTTTTTCTTTCCAGCTAAATAAACCATTACAAGAATCTGGGGCTGGTTTCCTTGTAAGATTTCAGTGATACAATCTAAAAACAAGGAGGTAGAATTTCTACCAGCCCGAAAAGCGACGTTTCTAAAGGTGTTTTGGAATAGATTTTGTTCATTCCGGGTTAATTGGTAAAAACAACAAAATGGTGAAGCAAAACCTGAGAGAACTTGTGTTGCTGTCCTGCAGCAGTTGTTGCCTCCTCCTTCCCCTGCCCACACAGAAACCCTGCATGTGCAGCAATATCAACCTCATTTGCTACCTGAGTGGTCAAGGAAATAATTTAATCATCAAATCTAATTTGGGCTGGAGCATTCAATAAGCGAATAAAGCTCATCTGTGGTGGTTCAGAAAAGCAGGTATAGCCTGCTATGAATTTTCTTAACATTTTTTTTAATATTAACCAATGCATGAAGCTTCTTCCTTGCTAATTTGATAGCATTTTAATCCTAGGTCTGCGTTTTCCTGATTAAATCAATTCTGAGATACACACCATTACCTGCACAGTTTGCAGCTCAGATGTTAAGGTGTAGTAACATGAATGCAAGTGTTCCTTATTTGCAAGCAGAGTTGGCTTTCTCCTTCTCCCTGTAGCAAGGATACATCCCAGGAAAAAAAATTTTTATCTGTACTTAAAGAACTTAAAATTCTGTACAAGGAAACATTTACTTGCTGCCAGATTGGACATGAAAATGCATAACGAGTAATTAATTTATTGAAAGTTTCAATGAGTGATCCAATCTCAGCTGACCCAAGTGTGTCTTTCTGTTGTGAGGAAGGGAGTTGCCTTGTGGAAGAACCTTTCCTTTGGAAAAATACCCCAGTAAACACCAGGGTGATGCATTAGAAGTGTAAAGGTAATCTTTGTTCTTGCGTTTATGAACTACACAGTTTGTTTTTTAGCCATAAAATCTCACTGTACTGTGTAAAAGGTTGGGAAACTACAGTCCTGGTGTTGCAGAACTGTCAAGGGTGTTAGAAAATTGTGATGGTTGAGTAGACAGACAAAGCTGATGGGATTTTGGAGGCAGATACATTTTTTCATTATAGCGACCCACTTTTAAAGAATTTTGAGTGGTAACAGAAGTGACTTTTTCTTTTTTATTTTTTTCCCCTGTTGTGCCACTGGGCCTAGAAGTATAAGCAGTTACTGTCTTTATAGACCTGGGAACAAGACAACTGTCTTTTAAATCTCATTAATTTTTCAGAGCACAGTTCTGTTGTTGTAGACTTAGATGAGCCCTGGGTACAGAGTGTGGAAATTGTTAAAAATTTACTGTGTTCAAAGTGGTGCTGATGATAAACTTGTGATCACTGGTTCAGTATGAGTTGATGTGTTTAATGCCCAGTGTTGTTTTATTTTTATTTTTATTTCACTGATTAGATAGTAGAGCCCTCCTTATAAATAAAATTGCCTCCTCTCTAACTGAAGTGTTGAAATAACATTAGTCAGATAAAGCTGTTTTGTGGCAAACAGAAGGTGATTCAGAGAACTACACCTGTGCTGATCTCATAACAAAGCTAATTAATCTTTTTTAATTAAATGCCCTTTGAAATTCAGCATGATAAAGACTAAAGGATTTTTTTAAATGATTACTTTTAAAGGGCACTGCTGTAACAAAGATCACTTTTCCTGTGTATGTTCTTACAAGGGGGTGAGTAAGCAGAGCTGCCATGTGATGCTGATCATTTGTTTATATTCTACAGCTGCAGAAAATGAGAAATTAAGTGAACAGTTGAGAGAAGCAGTGAGAGAAATGAGTGCTTGAGACAGCACAGGAATGTGATATGGGTGTTAATTTTCCAACTTCACATTCTAATTTAGGTGTGCCAACATCTGAGCTCTGTGCAAACCAGAAAATGTGGGATGGGGGGGGAGTTCATTCAGATTGCTGCTGGTTTGGGCTTTGCAAGTAATAGCAAGAGCCATTCAGGCTTCCTGTGTTTTTTATTCAGGACAGGCAATCCGCAGGAAGATGAGGTCGGGAAGCTGCAGTATTGATCAGACTCTCTCCTTGGCAGCCTTGTTCGTGGCAACTCCGTGGAGCTGAGGGTAAATGGAGTATTAGGGCTATAGAAAAGGAACAAAAGGAAGGTTACTGCTGGCCCTTCCTGGCAGCAATAGCTGGATGCCTTTTAAAAGCAGCTCCTGTTGTCATGGAGCACCCGAATCCAAGGCCGGGTTTCTGGCACTGTGATTTTTCTCATGGCAAAACACGTTGTCCTGTCCCAGCCTTGGGGGGGAAATAAATAAATAAAGGCAGTAGCCTTGGCAGCACTGGCCTATTATTGCAGCTAAATGACTGAACTGCAGCAGGAACGGGACCAAAAGGAAACCTTTTCTTCACAGAGAATCCTGATTATTTTTTTTTTTTTTAAGGCTGGTATCCACCCTGGTCTGCAAAACACCTTTTGTAAGGCAGGGTTTGACATTTGGAGAAGGATTTTGAATAGTTGATATAGAACTTGCTTCCCTTGAGTCAGCAATGTTTTGAGGTTGAAACAGAGACCTGAATTTCTAATCTCAAGGTTTTTGGAAGGGCTTCCAGTAGCAGTTGGTTTGTGTTTTAAAGCCCATTTTCCTCTTCTAAACTTCAGATTACAGTGAAACTGTTTAATGCATCTATTTATCATTTCCTGAAGTGATCAGTAATGTACAAAACAAGATATTTATTGAGCTATTTGGCACTGATTCTGTTAGTTTATCACTGTGTTGCTTTAATGATCTTTTTGCTATCTTAAAAAAAATGGTATTTTGGTTGCATAGAAATATTCATGCTCGACTTTGTGAACAAAAAACATATTCTACTCCTGATGAGATTTTTTTTTTCTTTATTCTTTGATAGTTCCAGTGACTGAAGTTTAAAAACTTGCTTGATTTTACTGTTACTCTGTGAATGTACTGAAACTTAGAAACAAGTAATGGCAGAAGAGGTTTGGTGTTTCCAAAGCAGGCAAGCAGTGAGCCTGTGTGCTTTGATTTCTTATAGGACCTATTCTTAGAGGCAGAAAAGGATGGTTCCCCCATGTCAGAAAGTATCTGCAGGCAGGCTTTTCTTCTAGACATGTGTGAATTTTTTGGGCTGCAGAATTTGCCTTTTTGGTCCACGTTTAAGAGTCAGCTCTGGTTTGACACGGCCTTATTACTGTTATTTGAAAATTTCAGGCAGCTAATGACTAAAACCTCTGCATTTTAAGTGTTGCATAGTAATTTATATTGCTTCACCGGCCTGTTTGTGCTTTGTCTGCTGTTGGGTCAAGGATTTAAAGCTCCTGAAAGCAAGTTCAGATTGGTTTTACTGGGAGGGCCCCAGGGTAGGATGTTGAAACTGCTGTGACTCTGCTGTTAGATGTTCCCAGCCCTGAAGCACAGTTGTTTTCTGTCCTCCTGGTGTTTTAAGCTGCCCTTAAGGAGGGATCCATGTGGAGTGGGATTGCTTGGGACAGGTGTGCCTTTGGTTCTGCAGAGCCAGGAACCTCGAGTGGGGCTGTAATGACACCTTGGGGCTTCCACGGCTTTGCCTCAGCAAAGAGGAGCCCCAGCCCTGTCATTCCAGGGCTGGTTTGCACACGGGAGAGAGCCCTCATCCTTAGGAGTAGCCACAGATCTGCAAGTATAATGACTGGATAATAAAGGAACCCTGCGAGCCAAAACTGGGAGTTTGGAACAGGCTTTGGAGCCCTTGGGAATTCTTTTCTAAAAGCCCTTGGGTGGTGGAGTTGTAAACACCAGGCATCTGTGCAGAACTGGTTATTTTCTCTCTGTTTGCTCTTTCAAACATCATCAAACTCCAAAAGAAGACAGACTTTCTCCAAGGCTGCCTCTGCTCTGCAGTTTTGCATTGTGTTCTTTGCTCTTTCTATACCATCCCTTAAGAACATTACTGAAGTGTATGTAGGTTTATGGTGCTTAATACCAGGCTACAAACATTTCTACAATTCTAAATGTTGAAAGTTTATATCTAAGTGTTCTCTTCATTAATGCTACTCTGAGGTTGGTTTTACCTAAAAACTAATTCTAAAATGAAAATAGAGAATATTTCTTGGTTATGACAGTACAATATGTGTGTCTGCTATAGAGTGAAAGTATTCTGTAGTCACTCATCTTCTCAGTTGAATAACCTGTATTTCAATGTCTGCTTGAATTAGTTCACCCCAGGGAAGTGGTAGAATCACCATCCCTGGAAGTGTTCAAAAAAACGTGTGGATGTGTCACTTGGGGACATGGTTTAGTGGTGTCTGGGCAGTGCTGGGTTAATGGATGGACTTGATCTTAGAGGCCTTTTCCAACCTGGTTCTGTGGTTCTATGATCTATTTCTCAACTCTATCAAGATCATAACAAAATTTCAATTTTCCTGTTTGTATTAACACAAACCTTTTCAGTCTGTAAAGGAGCCTGAAGATTCAGGGGCTGTAACTATGGGGGTATGAAGAGTCTGCTTTCCTTCAGCATTAGGAACATTTGGTTTTTGACAGTACTGAAATTGATAATTATAGTGTGTCTTCTGTAATTTTTTACTCATTAAACTTGATTTCTTAATTGTTGGAAAATGCATTCTGTCTTTGAGATTCTGCACTGTACTTTTTATAATAAAAAGTGACCAAATTGCTGCTTTAATTTCAATTTTTGACTGTAATTACAGAATTGTATGTAGAAAAGAATTAAAACCATCCCAGAGCAGTAGGGTGGAGGAGAGTTGTGTGTATCTGATCACAATCACCATAATTTAGGCCTTTAAATTTTGTTTATGAGAGAGAGTTTTTAGTTTCCAGAAGGGAAGCTTCTGCATGGTTTTCTGTGTACTCATCAGGCAGATTTTAGTCTCCTATGATGCTGTGTTTGTGTTTGAAGGATTACAGTGATGAGAAGGTGGGAATGGTGGCTGAAGCCAGTGAGTCCTCCTGTAAGGTCAGATGAAGCCTTCAGTTAAAAACTTGGTTCTTTCCTTCTAAATACTGTTGTTGGCTAAGCTGGAGTGAATATTTCTGTGGCCAGCTTTGGTCTTCCAACACAAGTTGGGTTAGAAAGTGGAAATGGAGCTTGTGAGATCTGCAGTAGCGCTTAAAATCAAAAAAGGGTGACGGGAACTTGGTCATGGTGCTGTAATTGCTCACATGACTTTTTCCCTTTCTGTCTTGATACAATTCCTTTTACTGCCAACCCTATGTTCCCTCAAGGCCTTTGGACTTGGTTGTTCTTTCTCTGCATGTCAAAGATGGTAGATTTACACTGAAGAACTATTTCCACAGCAGCCACTTCTAAAATTGTTCCTGTGTTCTCCTGTCACAACTTCTTTGTTTTTTTATTTTGTTTTATAGACACAGATGAGGACACGGTGAAAAGATGTTTTGCCACGTTTGAAGAGAAATTCTTCCAGACCTGTGAGAAAGAACTTGCCAAAATTAACATTTTCTATTCAGGTAAGGTGCTTATTTGTGTGTATTTGTGGAAAATTCAGCAACAGAAAAAGAGTCTGAAGTTCCCAAACTTTCAGAATAACCACAGTGGTGATGCAGGTCTACCATCAGATAATTAGAGGGTGGGTTTGTATGGGAAACTCTATGGTTTAATCACAGACCTGGAACTAAACTATGGGGTTTGGGTGGAAAGAGAATGAAAGGCAGGTGATTTCATTGCTTTGCAACAGCATCCTGCTGGACTTCATGGAGATGCTCTTAAACCAAGGGGCAGGTTATATATAGGGCACATTCTCTCAGCTGATCTATGGGAACAGTCTCCTGGGCATGTTTTAGGTGTGCTAAACTCCTTAGCTGGTGTTTCCTGAGCTTCTGCAGGAATAACTATCATGGACTTGCCTGTGTGTGGCAGCTTGACCATCTTGATGTGTCCAACACGTTTTTAAACACTTAACCCTCAAACTCTTGCAGCTTTCTGGAGTGCATCAGCCAGTAGCAATTTGCCATTGGCTGTGTATAAAGTCCTGTTTAGGTAAAAAGATAGTGATGGTAAGAGTAGGGATTTCTAGGTGTCATATATTGAGTGCTGTTGTTTGTTGCTTCCCCTGAGAAAGTTTGCTTTCCCATCCTGTGTTTTGAAAATAAAACTTCTAGAAGGGGATAATTGGAAATTCAGCCTGTAATATTGCTGCAAAAGGCTTAATGTGCTCCAGTTCCACCCACCCTTACCCTTCAGCTGGTTTTCTGCCTCTTTTGGTAAGGTTTAAAATGGATTTTCAACTAGAAAAGCATTTAAATATGGATACAGTGATGCATTGGCTTCTTAACTTTCTCTTAACATACTGATTTATGAACTTGGTGCTGTAAACAGGATTTGCAGCACAATTTGGTGGCCTTTTCTAGTTATGATTTTAGCCTGATAACAAAGACAAAGTTGAATTGTGCAGAATATTTTCATAATATGGGGTGATGACTTTATTGCTGGCTATTTTATTGCCAGCAGACTCTGGGCTGTGAACAGCAGAACAGCTGAAAGCATGATGGATGCAGTGGCTGAGCACTGCAGCTTGCCTCTGTTCAGCTTCCATCTAGGGAAGTGAATCTCTTTTGGGATGGCTCTGCCTGCCCTCCTGGCTCCCTGGAGCAGAGTGAGTGTCAGGACAAGAGGCAGTTTGTAGGTAGAATCGATGTGTTTTATTAGGCCAGCTGGGTTTTACACTTTACAGGCATTTTCCTGCATTCAGATCACACATACCTAACTCAGAGCAGTGTTTTGTTTCCATGGGAGATCTGTTTCTATCCCAGGTCTTCTGAGGTTTTTTTATGCTCAGAAACTTGTCTTCCTTTCTGAGTCATATCAGATCCTGTGTGCTGCTGGATAGACTCTGTGGAGGAAGTTCTGTCAATTGAGAAGCACAATACACATTATAATTTTCCCTAATGAGGACCTGCTGGCACACGTGCACCCACATGTACACACCCGTTCCAGCATTGTTTAAAATGGCATAAATAATGTAGGGTAGGGGTTTTTTTTCCCCAACTAGCTGTCATTTCAAAAAGTTCTAGGGGAGAATACATGTAATTTGAAAATCTCTTGTGATAAAGTGAGTCTTTTGTTTGCAGAAGAGTGACGTGGCTTTCACAGAATGGAAACCCATTATTAGGGTTATTAATGTTAAGCTACAGCAAAAACTGTTCCTTCAGTGGTTCCTCTTCTTGATTGTGTCAGAAATTTGTCATGTTGGACCCTATTGTAACTCCAGGCATGTGTTGGCTTGGATTATGACCTGGTATGTCCTATTTATTATAGGTTTGTTGTTATTTGCCTGTCTTTACAACTGTAAATATTATTCCTTTTCAAGAAAGACAAGCTTTTTGTTGATCTCTGCTTCATTTCCTCATCATCTTTCTCTGTGTGGAGGGATCCCCAGTGAAGCAGCACCTGGCACTGCCTCAACAGGAGCCACCTCATCCTCTCAGGATGGGCTGCTCCTGGACCCCAGCTCCTCCATGAAATGCCTGCTGTAAAATTCCTGTGCCCTTCCTGTGTGTTCAGTTTGTCAGCTCCCATCAAATACCACCTTAATTCACCAGACCATTATCCCAGCTCAGGAGAAAGGAAAGCTGCCATTGACTAAATCGGACTTGATAAACAAATGGTGATTATTTGGTCCACACTCGAGAAGATCTATCCTCAGCTGAAAGAAAAAAGAATGGCAGTACAATTTTCAGATCGTTCCCACAGAGGAATGCCTGTTTAAGTACTCAAGTTTTACTTGTGGCCGGTTTTGGTTTGGGTTTGGGATTTTCTAGATTGCAGGTTTGTTATGTTTTAAATTAGCATCATCAGGATCTGGCTAAACAGCAGGCAGTAACATTTTTGTGGTTAATTTAGGACAAGGTTTACTATTTGTAGGAAACCTTGGCGCTAACTTTGTAAGCAAAATATTGAACACAATATTCGTAAGTTAGGGAAGGAATCATAAAAGATTCTGCCTGAAATGCCCCGAGCTGGGTAACTGTGAGGAGGTACAGGCTGTTCAATCACCTCCTGTCTGGTCAAACAGGCTTTGAGCACAACTATGACCATGTAAGCTGGAACCTGGGGAGAAATTTTACTGATTCCTTAGTGTAATAGTCTTTTTTCCGTCATCCTTATGTGTGAACTTTTGTTTAAACTTAGCAAAGGGAGTAAAAAGCCAACTTGGAATTGCGTAGTTGAGGTGATAACCCAGAAATTCCAAAGACTCTTTTAGTCAGGATCTAGAAATATTTTTTAAGTAAAGCTGCTTTTTTATTGCAAGCACTTTTGTTGAAATCTGCCTCTATTGGTTTATATTTCTCTGTGGTCTTTGCCATGAAATTACACTTGAACTGAGGGCTCAGTGGGCATCATGTCACACAAAATGCTGCAACACAGAATGGGTGTTTCCAGTTTCTAAATGCGTGCTGCTCTTCTGTGTGGCATATTTTTTAGAAGTTGCCTTTTGGACTGACAGATTAATGATAGTGGTGGATGTCTTTTCATTTATTTCAGAGTACGTTGCAAACTGATAAATTAATTTCTGTTCTGCTTTGCCTTTTCCCTGGGCAATTCCCCTGGAGGTTTTAAGTATAGCAGCACACAAGTTTTGTCTTGTTTTGCTTCTTTATTGAATCTTCTTGGTAAAAATCGTACCTTACCAAGATGAAATGATGTGTAGGCTGGATAAGGAGAGTCAGTGCAAGAGGGAGAAGGTGGCTGTTTCTCAGGAGTGGGAGGTCATTATGGGACTGGGTCAGTTGCCTCTGAAGCCTCATCCTCAGAGGACTGTGGAGAGGGCTGCATAAGAGACTCTTCAGCAGGGCATAATTAAAAAGAGTGTTTGTATTTGGAGATGATGCTTTCTTATGAATAGCAGCAGGCATAACTATTTAAAGTGCTGTCTTTTCTTTAAATATTGTGTTATCAGGCTGATGGATTTTAAGATTTTTCTGGACGTAGGGACAAAGTGACAGTGCTTTCAAATAAAAGATGTGAGTTTAAACTCTTCCATATTTACTAATTTGATGCAAAAGAAATCTCAGTGCATCACAGATGGTTTAATAGATGTTTTGAATATAGAGAGTGAGCTTGTTTTATTTATATGTAGGCTTTTCATTCTGGCAGATATCTTACTTTTTCCTGAGAGAGTTTCCAAAGTGGGGAGAGATTAATTTTTTTGCCAGACTCTCCGTGTCTTAAATATTATGTGGTTATAGGCTGTGGGCAAACAATTCTCACACATTGCCTCTGTTCCACTCTGTTCCAGCTGTGGAAGTTGTCAGAGAGGAGTTTCCCCTTCCTGCATTTTAAATCTTGCTTTCATAAAGTTTATAAACAAGAAAGCTGTAGAGTTTCATGCTCTTCTGTACTTGATTTTTCTATATTGATCCCCATTTTCTGCTTGGAAAGACATTCTCTTTCTGGGATGCAGAGCACTGTAACATTATTTACAGAGTGGTTTTGCTCTTAAAATTAACCAGACATGAATAAGACAAAGGAAATGGAAGAACAAGGTCTGGGGAGGGGAGCAATTGAGAATTATAATTAATTTGTTATTTATAGTAATGAAGAGAATTAAATTGATATCCAAGAGCCTGTTGGGCAGAGCTTTGAGTAGCAGAGGAACCCTGTGGCACCAGGGTTTCTGCTGCAGTGATGTGTGTCCTGCTGGGTGGAGGTGGCTCCAGCTCCAACACTGTGAACCTGCTCAGGATCTTCCTGGCCAACACCAACAACCGTGGTCTGTGCTTATCAACAGAGATGCCAAAGCTGTGACTGAGGCCGTAGCAGGGGAAAAAAGCCTGGAAGGAACCAGTTGTACAGAACAAAAAGAATGATAACAGTGTTAGTTATGCTGTTTTTAGCTTTTAAAGATTGTTATTCAGCCAAAAATATTATTTTCTGAAAGTACATAAAGCAGCATGTTGAAAGGAACACCTTTTTCATACTTGAGGTGTGAGGAAGAAACTGACTTGTTCTGAAAATACATCAAAATGATATTTAAATGCAGGCTGACTGTCTCTTTAACCAGTAAATAACGAGGCAGTGCTTTAAACTGAGGAAAAGAGGGATAAATTATTACAGCAGATCATGTACAGCAGCTAGTAGTGTTGTAACTCCTGATCAAAGCAGGGCTGTGTTTGTCTGCCACCAGAGCTTGGCAGAGGGGTTGGGTTGCTCTCTGAGTAACAAAATTCAGTGTCACATTTGAAGCGTGGAGTTTTTCTTCTTTGATTCCCTTACTGTCACATAAAAGGATGGTAAACACGCAGTCAGTAGTGGGTGCACAGCTATGAGAAGTGCTTTGCTTTCTGTCAAATTTCATAATATTGTCTAACAGGGTTTTTCCCCCCAGTGTTTCTCGTGCACTTGATTTATTTGGGAAAGACGAGCAGCTTTCTTTTGCGCTCAGAGTAGACGTGTGGTCACTGCTTTGGTATTTGGATGAGACCCCATCTCCTGGCTGCCTCCAACCAGGGCTCTGCCAGTTTGGGAACGCCTGTCCCAGGGTCCCCACTATGGTTTGCAGTCTGCAGGTGCAGGTTGGGCTTCTTCAGGAATATAACAGGAATTTATGTGCTCCTGGACTGAGTATCCTGTAGAAATCGGAGCTGGGATGGAAGTTGAGAGGTCTGAGTTCTTGTCTAGGGCTGCTTTATTTTGTGCTAAATGGAGGACAGCCCCTTGATTTTTGACCATATTAACTAAGATCTTATTATTGTGAGAACATGTGTGTTTTACATGAGAAGCAGCGTCCTCTACCCTGGGCTTGTGATAGCACACCTGGAGTACTGCATCCAGGTCTGAGGGTCTCAGCACAAGGACAAGGATCCATTAGAGTGAGTCCAGAGGAGGCCATGGAGGACCTCTGCTCTGGAGAGAGGCTGGGGGAGCTGGGGGTGTTCAGCCTGGAGAAGAGAAGGCTCCAGGGAGACCTTAGAGCCCCTTCCAGTGCCTAAAGGGGCTCCAGGAGAGCTGGAGAGGGACTTGGCACAAGGGCTTGGAGTGATAAGACAAAGGGGAATGGATTCACACTGACAGATGGTAGGGTTAGATGGGATATTGGGAAGGAACTCTTTCCTGTGAGGGTGGTGAGGCCCTGGCACAGGTTACCCAGAGAAGCTGTGGTGTGTTGTTCCATCCCTGGAAGTGTTCCAGGCCAGGTTGGATGGGCCTTGGAGCAACCTGGTCTAGCAGAAGGTGTCCCTGCCCATGGCAGAGGAGTTTTAAGGACCCTTCCAGCCCAAACAATTCTGTGATTCTGTCCTGTAGGAAGAGAATTATTCCAAGGTGTTGAATTTAATGTGCAATGGGGGATGGCCATGCACAGGCACAGTACTTGAGGAACAGGTACAGTGCTTGGTAGGTACATTGTGACCCTGTCACCTGACTTGCCTCTCTCCTTGCTAACAGAAAAGCTTGCTGAGGCTCAGCGCAGGTTCACTACCCTTCGGACTGAGCTGCAATCGACGTTGGATGCACAGAAAGAAGCCAGCGGCGCTTCCACGCTGCAGCGGCGCAGAAAGCCTGTCTTCCACCTGTCCCACGAGGAGCGTGTCCAGCACAGGAACATCAGAGACCTGAAATTGGCCTTCAGCGAGCTCTACCTCAGCCTCATCTTACTGCAGAACTATCAGGTACCTGCAAAAACAGGGCGTTTGACAAACCCATGTCTGTCAATGTCTCTGTGCTTTGTGTATCCTTGAGTTGCCTCATTCAAGCCAGGTTTTTTTGTCTATTTCTTCCTTTTTGGGGAGGCCCCTGAACACTTTTTAAGAAAAGGCAGATACCCAGCAGCCTGCAGTGTACATCTGGTTGCTTTTTATTGAGTTAGAAGTGCTAAGATGACCTGCAGAAGGACCTTCCTTCCTCCTTTTCTGGGCTGGCTGGCCCCAACATCCCTGGCCCAGGCAGGACCTCCTCCTTCTGTATTGTGTTTTTCTGTGCAGGGCAGGAGCAGGCAAGTTGGGGAAGAAGCCTTTCATCTAATATTTGTGATGAAACTTGAAATCCTAATGTTCTGTTTCCTCTTGGCGTTACCATGATAGTGACTGTGACCTTGCTGTATCAGAATTTCTTGTTAAAACATCCATTTAAAAGAAACCAATATTTTTATTTCTGCAGGATATAGGCTCATTTGCCTTGAGGTATGAAAAATCCAAATCTTTAGCTGTGCTTGGATTTCTGGCAGTGTAAATACTGCAGGCGCTGATCTTGTTCCAAAAATCTTGAAATAAAAACCTGCAGCTGTTAATATCTTTTCTCCTGGGCTAGGTCTTCTGGAGTTAAATACTCTGAAATGCTTTTAAGTGTCCCAGTGAGAGGGGTTTTAGCTTGTTAAATAAGAATGGTGGAGCTTAAATTCATGTCATCTGTATTTAGATCTTTACCAACATTGTACTGGAGAATTTTACTGAACAAAATTCATTGTAAGAACTAATTAAATACCACTCTGCTCTATGGACAAAACTTATTTTTCAAAAATTCTGACTGTACCTTCCCTAAAGTGATGTTATGTCTTTGAGCAGGTGTCTGGAAACTATTTATGAGTTTCTTAATAAAGCTTTTTAACTATTAGTGATAGTTTCTGGTTCAAAATCCTGGGAATGGGGGGGGATCTGTAGCTCTTCAGGAATGGAGCGAAGCAGTATCACCTGCTGGGATTTCTTCACTTATATTTATTTTTTTTTCTTAAAAGAAAACAGCTTATACTTTTGATTACAAAAAATCTCTTGAGGCTTGATGAAGAATTTAAGTGGAGGATGACACAGGTCATTCCTTTGGGAAGACTTTTCCTATTTTTCATCAGTGAAGAAAGACATCTTGCACACTTATATTTTTGGGGTTTTGCCATCATGAGTACAGACCCACTGTAAGTATAGTAAATATTGATCTACACCCCATCTGGATTTGATAGTTTTCACAGTTTGCAAAAGCAGCAGAGCTTCTTTCTACAACATACTTTTAAAGATGGAATGAGACAAATTGCTCTTGAAGTTGAGGACAAGGAATGCAAGTACTAAAACAGACATAAAACCAAGTCCCAGAATGCTACCCTTAAGCACTCTAGAATATAAGAGCTAGGCATATTCCGGCTCTTGCATTTTAGGAGAGAAGGAAAAACAATAACCTGGTGGGAAGATGATGTTGCTGAGACCTTCCTGTAGGAGGTAAAGTGAAGTCAGCAGCAGCATTTTAAATGTCAAACTCTGGCTTTGATGAAATGCTGATGCCTTGAGTTGGAAGAAAAATCCAGTGAAAGCAAATTCCTCAGTGTGTGAGGACTGAACAAGAGCAGGAATCTCGTGCTGTCATTCCTGAGCTACACAAACCAAACGTCAGGTGAAACTGTAACTGGTCTCCAGGGCAGCTCTTACATGTTTAAAAGTAATTTATTGTTAACAGTATTATAGCATTCCAGAGTGTTTACATAGGTAAATAAATCTATTCATTTGAAATACTGTATTTTAGGACAAACAAATTGTAAGAAATTAAGCATATAACATTTAGTTACATATTCTGTATATAACAGAGGCTGAACCAGTCTTATTAAACTGCCTTGCTGCTGCATTTCCTGATAAACTTGTGTATGAGAAAGGAGTTTTGAGTCCACTGTTTGATTCTACTTGATCTTGCATTATATTATTGCATAAATTGTATTGCTTGTTGTTTTGTGGTGGCTTTTATTTTTTTTCCCCCACAAAACATACCATTAGTTGATTGACTTAAACGGATTTGATTATTACCCAACAGAAATGGAGGTCAGGCTTGGAGAAAGCCCCTTGCCAGATAAAAGCACCACAAACAGCAAGAGTAGCAAAATCTCTGACTGCATAAATGTTTTCCATCACTTTATTCCTTGTCAGAAGTACCACTGTGACCGACAGTGCTTTTATCATGCACTTCGGGGTTGCAGAATTTTTTCAGCCAGAGAATGAAACTGCCAGAGAGGTTTTAGGGTGTCTGGTGTAACCATATCCCAATCAGCCAAGGCACCACAGAGTTGCTCTGGGATTGTACCCATGGCAGATGAAGGGATGTTAGTTCAGGCCACAGAAAAATCTCTGACCAAAATTATCATTTTGTTGCAGTTTCAATTGAAGTCTTTACTCTCCCTGGGATGGAATGCTGCCTTTTCCAATAGAAACTAATTAAAGTCTCTTGTCTGCAATAAGGCAGATCATTAATGCTTTGGCTTCCTGTGCCTGTCTCCCCAGCCTCATTTCCCCACCTATATGGGAAGGGTCTGGCATTAAATCACCCTAAGGATAATTAGATTGAAAATAATTTTAGTGAGTAGTTTGTGTTCAATACCTCAAGGTATTGGATTTTGCTCTTTTCTCCATTTTTCGTTCCAAGCTGCTCTGTAACCTCTTTCCAGAAGTGAATCTTGCCAGTGTCTGTGTTGCTGCTGTTGCTTGAATGAAACATTGAGTCTCTGAGTGGTGTTTCTTGCATAGTGAAATGCAGGATTGCAAATGCATCATGTGGCAATAAATACCTGCAGTGTGATGAGCTGTGTGTGTCTTGGGTGCTGTGTGTTAGAAAAGTGTGGGGTCAGGTCTTGTGTATAACTTGTAAATCAGCAGTTAATTTTTGTTTTAAGCATTGTGTGCTAACCTCTACAGGCTAGAGAATTACACCTCTCATATCTGAAAGTCTGAACTAGTTTTGCAGTCACTGTGCAATGTACTCCATGAAAAAGGATGCTGCTGTGGGAATGCACTTGTCTGGATTTAACCTGCAGCACTGACAACTTTTGTACAGAGATTTCCCTTCTATGTTTTGGAGAACTTGTTTTGAAACCAATGTAAAGCTTGAAAAAAGTAGGAGTCAGTAGCCCAGCCTTTTCAGAAGGGAAAACTCTTTAAGGTTATTTGTATTCCAGATATCATCAGGAATGTTGTCACTTCCTGCATAAAGGAGGAAAATAGAGTGATGTGGCTTTTCGGGGATTAAAAAGGCTTAGGTAGCTCCCTGGAAATGTTACCTCTTTTTCCCTTAAGTCCCACATTTTTTTTTCATTTTACTTGCAAGGAATATGTATTACTTATCATAAAGTAATAAATCAGAAACTTCCTGATAATAGAAGCAGTCCTTCTGATTCTTCTTATTAACTGTTGCTTCTTTGCTAGCCCTGGAAAGAGAAGCATTTAACTTTCTTGGGAGCTGACTGGGGTGGAAAGCCAGCATGTTTTTTCCCTTGTCTGCAGAACCTGAACTTCACCGGCTTCCGCAAGATCCTGAAGAAACATGACAAGAACCTGGAGACGGCGCGGGGGGCGGAGTGGCGGGTGGCCGAGGTGGAGGTGGCACCTTTCTACACCTGCAAGAAGATCAACCAGCTGATCTCTGAAACAGAGGTGAAGATGCTGATCTGGGCACTGCTCTTCTTGTGACTAGAAAACAGTGGGGTTTTGTTCGCTGCTGATTTCTTGAATTCCCCAGCTCAGGTTGGATGGAGATCTGAGCAACCTGGTCTAGTGGAAGGTGTCCTTAGATGATCTTTAAGGTCCCTTCCAACCCCATCTAATCCATGATTATATAATTTCTATAATGTTTTGCCCTCTCTATAGCTTGTATTCACCACCAAGGCAACTAATAATTGATTCTGAAGTGCTACTGATTTCAGGCACTGCTTATATAAATTTGGGGGTGTTCTCTTCAGCTGGTAACTTTTCCCTTTGAAGAGTTAGTGCAGTGTTAGCTTGCATTGTGTAGGACCTTGGTGCAGCACAGTGAGCTTTTCATGTCTCTGTTACTGTGTATGAAAGTAGTGCTGGGCCAGGGCTCACACAGAAACCAACCTTTATATTTTGTTTTAATGCATTACCACATGCTCATCATTCAAATGAACTTCATTGGTGTTATTTGTCTTCTTAGGAAGTGGTAACCAATGAGTTGGAAGATGGAGACAGACAGAAGGCAATGAAACGTTTGCGTGTTCCGCCCTTAGGAGCAGCTCAGGTGAGAGACTGGGCTGTGGAGCAAAGCTCCAACTTGTCAAGGTGCCAAATTAGATTCTACAGCTGAACAAAGGAGTGAAAATAATTGATGTGAGTGTGCTCATGCACCCAGTGAGGGCGGCATGGTCACATAATCTGCTTTAGTTCTGGAAGGTTTGGGAATATTGTACTATTTTTATTGCATGCAGACAAGGTAATGAAGGGATGAGAAATAATAAAAGGAAATTTGTGCTAATAATAACATATGCTTAGTGTTTGTGTGGTCTGGAATATTTTTCAAAGGGCATTGAGATGCCCAAGGATATTATATGGCATTTTCAGTTTGAAAAACTTCCCTTCAAGAGCAAGAGTGCAATCAGGGCTCAGGGCACTGTATTTCTGATTTTAAATTTACTCTGCAAACTAATCAGACTTTGCTAGTGACCTGTTTACCACACATTAATTCTGCCATTGCTTTGTTCACAGCCTGTACCAGCCTGGACTACATTCAGGGTTGGATTGTTCTGTGGGTTGTTCATTGCACTGAATGTCACTGTCATACTTTCAGGTGGGTATCCTGCCACACTTCAGTTTGGAGGTATTCTCATCACTTAGTGAGGGCCTGGACCTGAACTGGGCAGATCAGGATGTTCTGGGTTTTGTCACAGCAAGATCACACTGGTGTGAATTGTTAGTTGTGCTCAGTAGTAGGTTTTGGTTTATGTCATGTTTTATATATGGATTTTGGACTATTATGGTTTTTTCTCCTGATTTCCTCCACACTCTTGGTTATTCTGAAGGTGCAACAGATGTAAAGACAGATTTCTGTTCCCTGCTGTGAACATGCAGCCCATGCCCATCTTGAGACAGGTGCCTGCAGAAGTTAAGCTTTGCATGGTACTGACTCCCTGCAGAGGACAAGACCAGGCAGAGCCATGTGAGCACATGCCACTCAGGACATTTTCATCTAGAAATTCCTGGAATTTCAATGCCTGGTGCCTATTAATGGAATTAATTGAGTTTTTCTTGTTGCCAGATGCTGGCAAGATTGTTTAAAGGCTACAGTAAATTATTGCATATCTCAAGCCTTGGCTTTATTCTGCTTTGTGCCTTCTGAGTTTGGCCTCCGATTAGAGTAAGAGCCACGTTAGTACTGTAGATCCAGACATGGTGCTTAATCACAAGCAGCTTTACTAATTGTGTGTGTGATTTCTGTAGTGTTGTAACTTGCTTAAGCAGTATAAAGGAAAAGGCTTAACAAATCAACTTTGAGCTCTTGCATTAAGGAAAGCCCATGTCTGTGTTTTTGACTTAAAAGAATGTTTAATCGGATGTTTCTGTAATTGGATCCAGTCATCTCGTGGGATAAAATGCCTCTGTTTGAGGAGCTGTTTGCAGGGCTTCCTATTTGGTCTTCCAGTGGCAGGGCAGAAAGTTGACCCATCTACATGAAGGGGCTGTTTAATGTGTAGAAGCTGTTCTTTATTCATCGTTTCTGTTGCTTAAATGTTTGATCTCTGCGTGAGATGCAAATATGATTGAAGCCAGTTGTGTTTGCTTTCCCTCTCAGGGTTAAGAATGAAAAAGTGCCACAGTTGTGAGAAGGAATTAATAAAAATGATTATATCTCTAAAGCAGTGTTACTAACCCGGTGTGGATAATAGGTGTGTTGTATCAGCAGGCATGATCTGATAGCTGTATGTTACTGCAGATATTGGGCAAAACCTGGATTCTGACTGCAAAGTGTTTGTTTTTAATTGGCTAATGCTTTGCAAACTTCTCAGCTGCGTTTGCCAAATTGTTTTCATGATATGATCAGCTAAGATAGGATTTTAGTGTTCAATATGTAGAATCTGTGGAACAGCATCAGAACACGGCTTCTGTTAGTAACCCACTGCTGTATGGCCTGGTTTGAAAACTAGAGCAGCAACAGCATTTTACAGAGGTGAGTTCACAGTAACTTGGGGTCTGTTAAAGGCTGCAAATGCTACAGGTGGATCTCAGGAGAGTGTCACCCCAAACAGGACAGTTTTTGAGGCCTCACTCTTCCTGTATGGTCTTTCCTAGGTGCCAAACCAGTGTGTAATTGAGGTTGAAAGGTTATGGAAATGCACATTTGTTTTATTAACCAGAAAGATGTAGTTTCATGAAAACTCTGAAGCCCCTTGCTGCAGCAGTGCCTGCTCTTGTTTGATAATTAGGCTGCCATATTGTTAGACCGGTCACCAGGGCTATTTTCCTCTCTGAGCACCTTGTGCAGAGCCTGCTCTGGCTGAAGGGGTGAGCTGGTTGAGTGTCACATCCCTGCTGACTCCAGAAGGTGGCTTCACTGGTGTTGGATTTAAGTGAAAGGAGTATAGGAATGGAAAATCTATTTGCCTCGGGGTTGTAGTGCTGGGTCACCACAGTTTTGTCCTCATACACCTTTGCTGGCACTTCCCTGCAAGTGGGATCCTTGAGGGTCTCCAGTCAAACTGCTCAGCTGTTGGGAGGTAAAAGGCTCAGTTTGGAAAAGGGAATGAAATCTGACCTTTACGCTGTGGAAGCTGAACTGTAGAATGTCTTCATTTCAGAGGAGAGAATATACAGAAATACTCTTGAACTTCTGCATGTTGGTCTCTCAGTGGCTTGTATTCTTCAGTGTCTGCTTTTTCTCCAGCTGTTCCACACTGCAGTTATGGTCCTCTACCACCCTGAGAGGCCAGAAATAAGATTAGTGGGCATTAGCTATGGAAGTCATATGCTGTACTGTCGTACTGAACCATGTTCACCTTAGGATAAACCTTTGTCTTGGTGTTCTGTCTGGAATGGCACACAGCACATCTGTCCTGTTCTGTCAGGTCACTTCTTACTCAGGATTTTTGGGACTTTGGAGTTTTTTATTTTATTCGGAGTTTTGACCAGATGACCCACTTTGATCCTTCCAGACTTGCCCATTTTGTGATTCCCCTTCATTTCCAGGTTAAAATTTGAAAAGCTGCTTTGGCAATTTCACATTTAAGACTTGTTTCTTACAGTTTCTTTAGGGGTTTTTAGTTTCTGTCAAAAATCTCACTCTGTTTTGCCTGAATCCAATAGTCTCTAAGTTTCAAATTTAAATCAACAGTTCTGGAGTCACTGTTCCTTGCACATATTTTATGTAGTATGAAGTACAGATGCTGATGACATGAAGTTCATTACGGATATGCAGTTCTCTAAAAAGAAGTATGAAAAATTTGTGGCTGTAATTTAGACAGACAGGTTTGTGGGAATAAATTCTAAGCCTCAGTTTTAAGTGCATGTTCTTTTTTACCCCTCTTAAAAAACACGTGAGTGAGAAAATCTCAGTGAAACTGAAATTGAGGATTTTATTTGTTCTTTTCTCATAAAACTTATATCAGGTAACTGGGGGACAGTACTTTGCAAGGAGGCTTGTGCTGGAGAAAGCCGGTGCTTTATAAGGCATTTTGTTGTTTGAAATGAAGCAAATTTGTTTCCAAACCCCTGCAGACTGAACAAAGGAAGCAACAGGCTTTCCAGCGCTGCCGCCTTAGGCTGGGGTTTCTGTTTGGGTGCGGCTGGGTGTTGTATGGCCGGCAATGAATATGGATTGCATTACACTTGTATTGAGTTTGGAGAACAGGCTCGGTCTAGCATTGTTTTAAATCCTGTAAATGGTGCCTCTTGGCTTTGTGGGGAGCTGAAGTGTTTGTGTATCTGTCTGCTGGGATTTCATCTCTATTAAACCAGAGTATTTAAGTGCATATAGTCAGATTTATGCTGGTTCTGTCCCTTGTGCCTGTAGTGTGAGACAGGGATGCTGCTAATGGCTTGATTACACCAGCTGGGGAGGGAAGTTTCCCCAGGATACTCCTAAATCCTCTGCCAGGCTGGGCAAAAAGTCCTCCACTTGCTGGCATGTGCAGTTGTGTGAAAGTGCACCCTGTTTTCTCTCGTCTGAGAACCAGGACAGAGCCGTGGAGCAGCCTTGCTTTGTGACATGACTTCTGCCATCCCTAAGGTCCTTCCTTTTTTGTCTCTGCCAGGTGTGGCTTTTATAGATGGACCAAATGTGTGGCCACTGGTCAGAATCTATCGAGGTGGCTTTCTCCTGATAGAATTCCTCTTTCTCCTGGGTATCAACACGTATGGCTGGAGACAGGCTGGAGTCAATCACGTCCTCATCTTCGAACTCAATCCCCGCAGCAACTTGTCCCATCAACATCTCTTTGAGGTAAACAGAGGGATCGTAGGAGTGGCTGTGGCATATCAGGAGGATAAATCCTGTGCTGTTTCCTGGCAAGGAGCTCTAATACAATTAGAAGAGGAAGTTACTGAAGTCTGATTAGATTACAGGATTGAGCACTGCTCTCCCTTTTCTTATAATGAGAACTCATTGCAGGTTTCAGAACTATATTTTCATTAGGTATCTGTGTGGTTTTTTTCCTGTAGATTGCTGGTTTCCTGGGCGTTTTGTGGTGCCTGAGCCTGCTGGCATGTATATATGGTAAATTCACCTACATCCCCATGCAGGTGAATCCACTCATCTTGTACGGCTTCATGTTGCTTTTTCTCATCAACCC
The DNA here is from genome assembly GCA_013400695.1 of Neodrepanis coruscans. Lineage (NCBI taxonomy): Eukaryota > Metazoa > Chordata > Aves > Passeriformes > Philepittidae > Neodrepanis > Neodrepanis coruscans. Next base: position 78,573 of record VYZS01017457.1, read on the forward strand.
TACCAAAACCTTATATTACAAGTCCCGTTTTTGGCTGCTCAAACTATTGGTAAGTTTCAAAACTGGTTTAAATAAATATTTTTTAAAAAAATGCTGTGGCTGAGCAGTAGCTGTGAAATATATAAGAATTTCACTAATCTTTAGGAAAGAGGGATGCTGGAATGCTTATACTACTGTGATCTATAGAGCAGGTATTGCCTGCAAATAGTTTTTCAGGATGGATTTACAGAAGCATCTTCTGTTTCCTGTACCATTCTGCTTGTTAATCTTCCTACAGACAACTGTATACAGACTTTTGCAAATATAGAAACACCCTTTACTTGTTTGTTCCTTAGTGTAGTGAAACAGTTCAGTTAGGGCTCCAGTGCTCTAAAGCAAGGCTGCATCGGTGGTCCTCAGCCCAAACTGGGGGAGAGGGTTCACTGATGGACAGGGAACCTGTGCAAAGGTTACTGCTTATAAAATTATGTTTATGGGTGGTGTTTGTGGTCTTAAACTCTATATTTTAGACCCAGGTCGTATTTTCCAGGTAAGATAAATCTGGTAAATTGAATATAAATACATGTGCTGCCTCAGTGTTCCAGTTATAGGTGGGAGCTCTGAAAGGAGAGTTTTCAGACTTGTTGGATGACTCATCAGTTTCTTCCCAAATGGCTGTTTCATGTGTTCATCCCCACCCAATACGTCTTTTTAAATTGACTTTAATCAAGTTGGTTCCCCTGATACTTCATTCTTGCTGGAGCTGCTCTGAGAGCTTTGGGCAGAAGAGGGTTTGGCTGGCTGATGTTCTTTGTAGAATCATTTTAATGCCAAGTAAAACAATTAACTTTATCTGGAACATGGCAAAGATGAAATGTAGAATCAGGCTTTGAGGATGTGCATGCAGGTACATGCATAGTGAATTAACCTCTCTTATTTGATTTGCTGGCTTACTACTATTTTAGCTTTTCCTTTTTTGCCTTCCAGCAATCAGCCATCCCTCACTGATGTACCTTTAGTCCCAAGCCTCATTAGTATGACTGCTGTGCCCTGGTGTGAGGGGGGAGCAGTGGAAGTGCTTTAACCACATGACTAATATCTGTGCTAATTTACCTTAAATACCTTACAAGGGTAAGATTCTCAGTGTTCACAGAGCTGTGTAGGCAGTTTGCAGCACCTGCCATCTCCAGACTATGCTGCTGTCTGTGGTAGAGATGTAGAATCATAGAAGAGACTGGCTTGGAAGGGATCTTAAAGATCATGCTGTTCTATTCCCCTGCCATAGGCAAAGACACCTTCCACTAGACCAGGTTGCTCCAAGTCCCATCCAATCTGGCCTTGAACACTTCCAGGGATGGGGCAGCCACAGTTTCTCTGGGCAACCTGTGCCCAGGGCCTCACCACCCTCACAGGGAAGAATTTCTTTCTAATATGTAATCTAAACTGACTCTCTGTTTGAAGTCATTCCCTCTTGTTCTGTCAGTACATACTATTGTAGCTGCTGTCTCAGATGATATGGATGAATCTGTAAATAGATTCTCTCACAATCGTAGAATATCTTGAGTTGGAAGGGACCCATCTTTGAGTGTGCAGAGGCCAATTCATCCCAAGGTCTCCTGGGGGGAAAAAAGCTTCATCAAAATGCAAGATCACCTTAATGGTGGGATGTGACATAGTACTTCTGTGTGTTATGGGGAATGGGAAAAAAGAGGCCAGACAAAGAACATAAAGAGATGCTTTTATTCTATGTACTTAGTGAGCTGTGTGTATTTTATTTCTCTATGCAGTTGCCAGCAGCTCTCTGGGTGAAAGGAGGTTTAAACAGTGCAAGTCTTAGAACTGCACTCTCACACAAATTTTCATTTAGTGAGCATTTTTCTTCACATGCTTCATATGTTTCATTTCCAGCCAAAACGAAATCTGGTGTATTAGGTCTAGCAGAGCATCACTGGCACCTTCAGTTTTTCCAGAACCAAATCAGGGGTGTACTTTAAGTGTGTTGCAGCATTTCCTGATGGATCTAGGAGGCTTACTGCATCCACCTGTGACCAACATCATGGCATGTTAGTGCTCCTGAGTGGGATCTCTTGTGCTAATCCCTGAGGGATGGTGGGTTACATTGGAATTCATCTTCCTCTGAGTGAAAAAACTTATTTAGCCCACAGTAAGCCTAATACCCATACCAGGCTCTTCTTGCTCACCTACGTGCTTAGGTGAGTGTCCTTTGTCCCTTTGCTGCTGGATGAGAAGCCCATGAGTGCCCTTGTGTGGGCTGAGGAGAGCAGCTCGCCGGGAGGAATCGGATCTGAGCACAGGGAATGGCACAGTGTCCATGTGCCCACGCTCCCTGCAGGGAGCTGAATGGTGACACAAGTGCAGGGAGCCTGTCTGTGAGAGGTGAAAATCTAGGAAGTGTTCAGCTCCAGCTCAAATATCTGCCATCTCAGCACTAATTAAAACTGCAGTGATCAGCACCAGGAAGTCTGTGCTCAGGTTGTGCAACTGTTGATATAGAATTGCAACTGATTATTGAAATTGAGGTGCAACTCCAGCTTCTGGTATTTTATGACTTTATTCTTCTCTGGAGGATGTTGCAGATGCTTGGGCTGGGAATTGAGGAGGTGCCTGTGGTACTTCCACTGCCAGCACCCTCTGGAAGCTGGGCAGGAACTCCCACTGTGCCTGGGCAGCAGCCACGAGCCACAGGGCCTGGCACATGGCATTAGGAGGGTTCAAATGGCAGCTCAGGTTCTGGAGGATAGTTAACCCAAGATGTCGGTGCCAGATATGTTGTGGGCATATCTGTTGACTCCTCATCTGCCACAACCTTTAGATGGAGAGCTTCTAGGCTCTTAAAAGTGTCACACTGTTCTCTGGCAGTGCTGAGATGCCTCACCCTAAATTAAATAACAACAAGGATTTTAATTATTTCTTTTTCTTTTCAGGGAGATCTGTCTGTAAAGCTGTTTCATTTGTTTAGCTTGTCTTTTGTTCATGGAAAAAAGAAAGGTCTGTAATGAAACAGAGATAGTATCAGGGAGTGCTGGGAAAAGGGAGGAAGGACCTTTTGCAAAGGAAGGCTATTGTGGTCTCTGACCTCTGCAGAAGCTGTTCTGCAGCTGGGTGCCTTTGAAGACAGTCCTTCCTAATGGCTGGCCCTGTTTGAGCCTTGGGAATAGGTGCCATCCAGCCACTAGCACTGTGCTTTCTGGGTCAGGTTCTATATCTGCTTTATGCCACTGATTCTTAATCCCCCATTTGGCTTTGAAATTTAGGACTAGAGCCTTACATTTGCATTACAGGCTGATGGGAATGTGTCAGTCCTTTCCAGGGTTTCTGTAGCTGTGCACCCTTTAGGTTAATAAGGAGAGCAGTATAAAAGATCAGTGTTAGCCTGCGCTTTCATTAATTTAAAGGTTCATAAATCTGGGAATGACCGGATGGTGCTGGTGCTGTCTCTGTGAGAAATTGGCCATTAGTAACTGTAACTAACCGGGTAGGGAGAGGTGTAATCAAAGGTAATGGAGCATGAAAACTGTCTGGTTTGGAAGGAGCAAAACTGCTGTTAAGGCTTAGAGGGAAAGTGGACTGGGATTGAGGGGGAGTCTAACTGCCAGGCAATAGGATTTCCTCTGCCCTTTCTTTAACTCTTTCCCTGCCAGAGACTTTGGCAGATCCAGTAACAGTCCTCATTTTTACAACTTCTAACACTAAAGAGCAACTAATGAATTTAGTAAACTGAGGCAGGATGAGACTAATGGCCATGCTGAGGGTCTAAATTCAACTAAGTGGGAGGGAGAAGGTAAGTGTGGAAGATGTCAATAGACATGATGTAAGTGCCTGAAAGAAAAGGCTGATCAAAATGAGGAGCAGTGTCAGAAGTGGAGCTGTGTATTGCTCTTACATGGAGATTGGGAGTTTCTGGGAAAGAGCTTGGTTGGAGAGGACTGGGCTGCTCTGACAATGAAAAACAAAAACGTAAGGGGACACATGAATAGATGCATCAAGGAGAAGGAAAGCAGGAATGTTCCTTGTACTAAAAGTGAGGAGACAGCCACCCTTTTTCGTCAGCAGGAGCAAAACGAAAAAATTTCGTCAGCAGCCATAAATCTTCAAGCATTTCTGTTATTTCCATATTTGTTCAGTTCTGTGATGTCCTGCTACTTCGTTTACTTGTCTTTGACACAGCCATGAATTATTTCTGTTTTTTTTCATGACAGTTTCGAGTGTTCACTGCTCCCTTCCACAAGGTGGGCTTTGCAGATTTCTGGCTGGCTGATCAGCTCAACAGCCTGGTTGTGATACTCATGGATTTGGAATACATGATCTGCTTCTACAGCTTTGAGGTTCAGTGGGAGGACAATGCTGGACTTCTGGCAAATACAGGTAGAGTAATGCTGGTGACCTGTGTGAACATGGTCAAAGTGACCTGAAAAACACTGAGCAAGTCAACTTTGTAATTATCTGTCTTGAATGGGGCTACAGATGACACAGGAAATTAAAATAATTGGTATTTCTTGTAAACGCAGCATTAGAGAGATTCTCCCCTTTCTTACTTCCATCCAGAGAAATGGAATTTGACATTAGTGTTCATTTCCTTATCCAGTCACTTGGCCCAACATGGATATTCATCAAAGAATTTAGACACAGCACTTCTGATTGGAAAGAGAAATCCATTTTCCTGGCATTGTTGCTTTGTTTTGTAGTAATTTAAACATGTATTTGCTTTTTGCCAGTTCCTGCTGCTCAGCATGAAAATGAGTTTCTGAGCTTGTTAACCACAGTTTTCTGTGCTGTAGCCTGGTTCTCACAGGCTCCATCACAGTCCCCTGAAGCAACAGAGGATGGAGAAACCTCTTTTGTGCCACATATTCAAGTTGATGCTGTGTGTCCATGCTCTGCCTTCTTTTTCACCAGAAGGACCACAGAGCTGGAATATGAATTTTGACTTTGGCCTTCCCAGTGGCAAAACAGAACCTGTCTCCTCGTGGATTGGGCTGTTGTCTTTCCATTTTAAGCAGTGACTGCTGGCAAATCGTGTTGTCTGATGGTTTTGACACTTGCTGAAAGAATTTGCTGTATGCATCAATAAGCATCAGTGTTCATTTTGTTCTTCCAATCTGTCTCATCTTTCCCTTCCCTTTAAGACTGCATTGCAAGTAACTAAATATTTACTTATTAAAAATAAAAATAAAACACATAAAGTAACGGAGTGCATAACGATTTGTCCTCTTCCAGTCCAAGAAGTGGAATGATAATGCAATACTTAGGGATAAATATTAGCTAATAACTTGTCTCCCTTGACGTGAATAAGAAACAAATGATTGTTAGTTAGGAGGCTGTTCAGTTTAGATGTGCTGAGCAAGAAGAATACGGAGTGCATGGGGAGTTCCAGGCAGAGCTGAGGGTTTCCTGGACACTTCCCCAGAAAAAGAAGCCTTCAGACATTAGGGGCATCGTGGTGTAGTTGCTTCTCATCCCCGTTTTTGAAGCCAGGCCTGGCTTTGGATTTTAAAAAACAAAGCAAAAAGCCCCCAGACCCAACCACATTCTGAAATACATTTTTTCTTATTACAATGTGCAAGGAAAATGTGTCAAGGACATCTTGGACAAAGTGGCCTTTTAGAGCTGTCCTGCAGAGAGTTTCTAAGTGCTCTCCCATTTATGCACAAAAATCCAGTGTGGAAGGCCTTTTGTAATTCCATTCTTAATTTGATTATTCGCAGTATTGCCAACAGCACGAAACACACTTAAAAATAGATTATTTTAATCTTTTGGCACGTTAGTTGTACTGGCAGGAGTGAAAGAGTTAGATGATGATCTGTATAGATGTGTTTTTGATGTCTTGTCACCTGAACACCTCTGAGATGGAATATAGAGCTTCAGGATACTTTCTGGGGATGGGCTTCTAGCTGTTTGGGATCTGAGTGTGTGTGAGCACAAGGCGTTGATGAGGCATTGCTGTCACCTCAAATGATACTACAGCAAGAAAGACAACAGTAGTTCTTAAACTTAGTGAATTTCTGCTTTAAACCTTTTAACTCTGCTTTTCTTGCAGATAATCAGATTTGTAACAGCTACTCCTACGGAGTGAGAGCAGTTGTCCAGTGCATCCCTGCTTGGTTGCGATTCATCCAGTGCCTGCGCCGTTACCGTGATAACAAACGGGCCTTTCATCTGGTTAACGCTGGAAAATATTCCACCACCTTCTTCGTGGTGACATTTGCAGCCCTCTACAACACTCACAAAGGTATCAGGGATTTTTGGAAAATCTTTGGCTTTTCACGAGGGAAGCTCAGAATCTGGCATCCCATTGAAGCATGGACTTTTTGTGTTTTGACGTCTGTGAAACATCTCTGCGAAAAGGCAGAGGCCTGCCTTGCTTGTAAAGAGTGTTTTAACATCATATTTTAGGTGTTTTTCACATCCATGATCTGCTGAGAATTGCACTTGGAGAGCGTGGGAGAGAATTTTCAGGTTTCTCTCTCTAAAGGAGAACTGAAATACCTGTCAGGTTTTTCTGTGAAAGCAGGTGAATGGGAGGGAGATGAGAAAGGGGATAATACAGGAAATACTTCTCCCTTAGCATTCATGAATACCTAACTTGGATCATCTAAATAATCAGTCCATCCATTCCTAAATGTGGAGGCATGTGCACAGTGCCAGGGAAATGCTCTCTGGATTTTCCTGTGTAATTCTGTCCATGTTTTTTCTGCAGCTGGTAAGGAGTTGTTTCCAATCCATTTAACTGCAGATTGAGCTCTGATCCCTGAAGTTCTTCATCTCCCTGGAAACGACAATTACTCGATTCTCTTCTTGTTCTGAAGGAAAAAAGCTTTTAGTTTCTGCACTTCAGGCAGTCACCCTGCCTTTCATTGTTCTGAAGTCCTAAAGCTGTATTCTTTCAGTTGAGATTATATGCCTTCTGTACCTCCAGAAATTAGCAACCACACACAGTCATGAGCAATTACTTCCCCTGGAATATTATTGTGGTGAGGCAGGGAGAAGTGTTCAAGGCATGATTCTAGTTAACATGGTGTTTTTTTGGAGGGGTGGCAGGGTTACGAGAAACCTTCCTATGGCAAAGAAATGCCTGTTTTGACATAGCTGGGCCTGAGGTCACACTGATGATGTTTGTCAGGCCTTGCATTTTAATGACAGAGGAGTGCAGTGGCTCAAGCTGGCTGAAGGCTGGGAGTTGGGCGCTCTGGATCTTGGGATGCATGGAATGCTGGTTTGGGAGCATCCTCTGTGCATCTCCTCCCCACTGCCGTGTGCCCGGAGCTTGTTCCCATTTTAACTTGTTTGCTCAGTGACATTCTGCAGCCCTGCAGTCCAGTTAGTCACCACAGCCAAACCCTGGGATGAGACATTTATGGATTGCCTGGCTGTATATTCACTGCTTATATCTTTTATATACAGTGCAGCTTTTGGGAGGCTGACTAACACTTCCCCTTCCTTGGGGGGAACACTCTGGCAGAGCCTTCTGAGAGAAGGTTGTGGTAGGTTTGGAACCAAGAGGAGATCCAGCATCTGTCAAAGTGTCCTGTTGAAGAATTTGACCTCTTTCTGCTGTCCTTGAAATTTGCATCTGTGCCAGCACTGCTGCCCCCTGTTCTGGTTGCTGCCATACACAACTGGTGTCCCCTCTCCAAGTCTGGCAGGGTGTGGGCTGTAATGAGGTGTTTATGAGCCAGGCACGGGAGTTGTTCCAATTGCTGTGAGATGTCCGTGACTCCCAGCCTTTGTTTGTCCAGTTTGTCAGTGGGAGTCAATAGCATGTAGTGTTTGGTATCATACAAAAAAAAATTTGGAAGCTTCGTGGCCTTTGGAAATTGCATGTTAGCACTGATTTATAAATGTCACTGTGCTTGGGCTTCTCAGAGGGCTGCCTAAGGGCACTGCCATGTCCTCTCAGCCCTGCAGGCCTGTTCCCATCCTGCCATAAATGTGCTTTCTAATGTGCTGTACCTGTTAAGAATCCAGTTTTATCTCTCTGCTTTACATAGATTTCCCAGTTCTTTTTGAACTTGGAATCAGATGGTCTATCATCAGGTTGTTATGATGCTACTGTTGAAAATAGATGTGCTGCTCACCCACACCTTCTCTGTGTCTGGCCAAGGATAGCAAACACCCAACTCTTACCTACAAAACATCTGTTGAGGGAGGGCTATGTGCTGTTAAGAAAGCACGGCCCAAAACAAGTGTCAAATTGGTAAAGAACCTTGCTCCTTAGACCCACTCTAAATAGCAGTAAGTAATGAACCTGTTAATTGCTGTGGTATCAAGAGTTTTATTTAAACAGACTTCCATGCCTGTGCTTGCAAGCCTATGAGTTATGCCTCTGGAATGACAGCTTTTGGCTGCCAGGACATGAGGGTAGTCAGTGGCCTTTCCTTGGGAGGTCAGGTAATGTACACCAGTGCCTGTTCTCCACTTGGGAGGCCTGGAGACGTCAGAGCCATCTGAAAAGTCTCATCTTCCTCCTTTCATCGGAACACTGAATAGTTTGTAGCTGGTCTGTAGGTTTTAACTTGTGCCTGCCAGTGCTGTGGAGATGGACTGTGTGTCTGGGAGGGTTTGTTGGCTTGGAAAGTCACCTAATTCATACAGAGTGCACTGACTGTGTTCTTGTGCTGTGTTTTCCTGTGCTTGCTATTGGAAAACAACTCAAACTAAGGAAATGTACAAATGCCACCTTATTACATTTTAAGTGATGTTTATGCAGCTTCTAGTCACATGTGGTACTTCCTCCTGTAGCAAAGGAATTCCCCCCCCAGTCACACCATATACTGTGAGCTCTTGACAAGTATGTTTCTCAAAAATGCCACTGTTTAATAATTAATTCACTCAGGCAGTGAGTGAATTCCAATTCTTTCTCCCCTCGGAGAAGCCATTTCTTTACTTTTCTTCCCTTGGATTTAGATAAAAGATGCAATTTTCTCAGCTAATTGCAGTTGGGATGTCAGAGCGCTAATACACAGAAATAAACTCTGTTAGGTTTCTGCTCACAAACTTGCAATCCTGTTGTCCTGGGACTAAACTAGTTCTACAGGGGTAACTCCAACTTGTCATCTTGGTATTCAGATACCACTGGGATTAGTGACGCTAAAGTAGGAGTAGCTACTCCAGAACATAAAACTGGAGCAGGCAGTGGTTGCGTAGACGAGTGCTGACTCTGCTCACAAACACGACCACGTTTCAGGGATGGCAGCAGCAGCAAAAGGACAACTGTTGCTGAGCTCCCAAAGGAAGAATTCTCAGTATTTTTATACTGCCCAAAGGCATGGGAAGCATAGGCCATGCTCTGTAAATATAGTCCTGCAGGGTATGTTTGCTCAGGCAAATGAGGCATAGCTGTAACTCTAAGCTACCTGGCAACTGGGGGTTCCAGTCCCTGCCCACTCCAGAAGCCTCTGCTCACAGCTTTTTCTCACCCTTTCTTTGCACTAAGGAGTTCAGTGCTGGCATTAAGTTCCCTGGCAGTGCTGAGTAGCTTTACCCAGAGCCAGCCAGCGGAGTATTATATTGCCTTATTTAATCCCTACGGAAACCTACGTGGTGCTGGGGAAACAAGTGTTTAAGCCCAAGCCTGCAGCAGAATATTTACCCTGAATGCAGTGTTGTTTTGACACACAACTACTTTTTGCAGTGTGTTTACAGTGCCAAAAGCAGATGTGCTTTCCTTGACAAATGCACCAGTAAAGCAGCTCCAGTTTATGATTGTACAAATGCTGTGATAAAGTGGTTTGGGTTGGAAGGGACCTTAAAGAACATCTAGTTCCAACTAGCTTATGAACATTGTCAGTTTGATTTACACACTTTATTTGATGAAATCCCTGTGGTTTGAGTAGTATCCTGCTATTTGTTAACTTCTGAATTGTTCCAAAATTAATCCATGTGGCCTGGAAACTTGAGATAGCATCTCCTCTTCCATCCCGCTCCCACACCCTTTCCAGCCACTCCAAATGAGCCTGCTGAAACACTACCTGTCATTGGCTTGGGGGTGCCCTGGAGAGCCTTAGGTTGGTCTAAAATAATGGAACTGCCACAGATTTTCTCATTAAATAGCCCAGGAAATTGGCAGTAATTAAAAATATGGAAGTTAACTTAATAGGGCTGTCTCTGAAGAGCAGGGCTTCTGCCTGTGCTTTTGCCATCACTTCAGAAACAGGCTTCTCTAGAGTGATGTCTAATTTATATTTTTTAAAGCCAGCCTAAGAGAAAATGGTGAAACTCCTCACTTTGCCAAGGAATAGAGATGTCAAGTGCCAAGGGAAGGGCCATCCTGTGATTGATGGGCTTTTGCAGGAAGGTGTTGGACCATCCCTTACTAATAGAGAGGTTCAACCAGGTCTGAGCAGAGGAAGATGAATGGGAAATGTGCTGCTTTTGGAAAATGCAGTGGAAAACTCCCAGGTCTCATAAGTGCTCCCACCCCTCATTAATCACGATGGCTTTAGCCATTACCAGTGGTGACACCGGCTGTCATGCCAGGACACATCACTGCTTCTCCCATGGTCTGTTCCCAAGCAGAACCCTGGGAAGGGCTCTGCCTTCCAGGGGAAGCATGGTGATGCACAGCAGGAATGGGGAGAGGCTGCAATGACATCCAGCTGTGGCACTGGGAGCTGCAGGAGGCATTTGGCTGCACCTCAGCTCTGCTGGCTGGAGCACTGGATGGTGGGTTGTGTCACTCTGCCCTTGTCAGTACTGTGTTAGAAACTGCAGGTTGCAACCCCATAGAGCGAGCTTGCTGGTAGGTGGGACAATAATTCACTGTGATCCTAAGTGGTTACAGCAGGAGAGAAAACAAGGTGGCGTGAGAACTGAGACTAAAAGGACTTTTATAGGAGTTGGACTTTGGTGCAATAGTGAGATAATTGAGATAATTGCATTTCTAGGGAGTGGGGCAAGGCAAAATAAGTGGATATGTAGAATTTCTTTTAAGTACATAACTTGAAAAAAAAGAATCAAACAGTTGCATTTGTGAGATCCTGTTTCCTCACTTCTGCATCGGTACAAGACCTCCTGTCTCTCCCCCTCTGAAAGAGCTGTCAGCGTTTGATTTAGGTGTCACAAGAGCCTTATAGAGTGCTTGGATTGACCTCTTGAAGTAAAACAAACTTTGTAATGGGATTAACTGGCTTCTTTCTTAATACTCGCCGTTTTCGCACGGCTTCCCCGAGCACAGAGCACTGACAACTCCGTCAGGATGATTATTCGGAGCCAAAACATGCAACGTCTGTCACATTGCTGTGAGCTAGGATGAATTTTTGTCTGAAACCCTGTCATCCCGTGCCCAGGAGGCCTTCAGTAATGAGTTGTGTTCATTAGCCAGTCTTTCTGATCCTTTCCATCAGAGCAGCAGCAGCAGTGTCATTAGTGAGGAATTGGGAGCCATGGCCGTGGGCAAACATTTCCATCCTGGCCTCTGACCTCCTTCCGGCTTTGACATGGGGCTCTGAGGCACCAGGGTTTCTCCAGGCCAGCTTGTTAGCTCCTCTGACTGCTGAGACACCCATCCTGGTGGTGGTGCTTTGGGGTGGAGCTGGGAAGAATAAGGAGCAGCCCGGGAAGGCTGTGGCAGGACCACTCTGGCCAGGGCAGAGATGCTGGTGAGCCTGTGGTAAGTGAGAGGGGAAGGAGAGAGGAGACAGCAAGCTCTGCTCTGTGGGAAGCCTGGGAAGGGGGGGTTGGAGTGATTTCAGCAACAGCCACCACACCCTGCACAAATGAGGCATAAAATCCCACCAGGAAACCTTGCTGTGCTTTGTAGGTCTGCAGATGTGAAGTGGGACATGGGTGGTGCTGTGGGGGAGAGGCAGCCTCGGCACCCCATGGCTGCGCGATCCCTGGGTTTGGCTTCCCAGGAGTGCAGCTGGGGTTTAATTGCTGGGATTGGGAAAGTGCACTAAGAATATCGTTGTATCAGTTATTACACTTTGGTGTTAAAGGTGGCTCGGGAAATGGGAATGCTAATGAATGAGGTGTAAGTAAAACGAATGACCTACTGATACTTAATTTCGCAGGCACTTAAGAGGGAAAGCCTGACCCCTTTTTAATGGAACATTTTAAGAAAAGCAACTGACTGCATTACAAGTGATCTTCCTGTTCTGACATATGCAGGTCTGGAGTTCTGTGGTGCTGCAGAAATGCAGGAGATGTAATCATCTGACGATTCTTTTTTTTTTTTTTTATTATGGTGGTTTTTTGGTTGCTATTATATTTTGAAGGAATGTGCTGTTGGATCTCAAAGCACTATAGAGATGACATTGTGTCCCAATCCTTAAATTGTCCATCAAAGGCCCTGATTACCACCCTATTTATGTCAAATTGTGAATCCAGATATTCATACTAGACTGATGGCAAATGCTTAGATTGGAAACCTCATCCTTCTCAAGGCAGTGATTAAACATCCCCCAAGAACACTTCTCAAATACTAGACAAGCTTCCTGAAGCAGAATCAGCTCAAATCTCAGCCATGACTGATGCTTTCTCCTATTTGCCATTAAATCACACTTAACTGTTTGTGAGGTACAGGCCATGAGTTTGCTGCCATCTCTTGAAATTAGACACAGTCATATTGCCCTACAAACCCACTGCAAACCTGCAGAGGACTTCTAGTCAGAATATGATTTGGGGATTCCCCTGCTCTACAAATAATGAAGAAATGAGATGTTACCTCCTGACAGTTCTTCACTGTTGTGCCTTTTGCTGCTTTGCTTTAAATTGTGCCTGGAGGCAATCACAGGGGTTTGCGCAATCCAACGGGAAGGTTGTTCATACGAAATAGTACTTGGCAAAGCCCATCAGCACAGGATGGTGAGTCTTCCTTGTGCTCCTGTGGTTTATTTGCCTTTTTACTGCATTAAGTCCATTGTCATGTCCTGTCCCTGCCATTGATCGGTGTTAAACAGTGGGATGTGCTGGCTGGGCAGAAAGGCAGCACTGCTGCTCACCCCTCATTAAGACGTCTAATTACTGGGAGAGCTGTAATGTTGTGCTTGGAGCAGTGAGGTGTTAGACAAATGCTTTGGGATGTCACTCTGATGGCAGTTCTTATGTAGATAAGTCACTTCTGGCTGTCATCTCACTCCTCTGGTGTGCTGGGATGGAGTTAATGGGCACACATCATCCTCAGGCCTGCTCAGTCCTCTGGTGTCTTGCCTCACATGCTGTAAATATATCTATTTGTGCTTTGCTTCTGCTTAAATCTACAATTTAGGCTGGACTTGGCTTGCCTGGACTAAGAGGCTTTTATTTGGCAGAGCTGCTCTGGCTGGATTGGT
>VYZS01017458.1:905-10976 GCA_013400695.1 Neodrepanis coruscans
CAGCACTAAATCTCTCCTCGGGCTAAAAGGGAGGGAGCGAGGGGGGTGCGCAGTTTTTGTAATCTTCTTGAGTTGTTTCCTCAGTCAAAACCGGGCAGAGGTTCACGGCTAAGGGGATCTTGAGACCACATGCTCCCTGCTAACTACCCCGGACTCTCTCAGCCGGGCTCAGAGGGAGAGAGAGACAAGCACTATCTCCAGAGCGTCCTCACCTCAAACGCGGGCCCTGGAAAAATTTAATTTGTTTGTCTGTTTTGCACTTTATTTGTCGGGTTTTGGTGTTTGCGCAAAATAAACTGTGATTTTTTGTGTGTTTTCTTCATTTTTGGGGTGTGTTTGTGACTTCTCTCAGAGTCTCTGCTCCAAAATCACTGAATTTGTGGTAAAACCACCGCAACATGGACCTCATGGCCCTGCCAGTAGTCAATTTCTCCAGCTGTTTCAGACTATCTCTGCTTTCACACCTGGCTCCCAAAACACCTATTTTCCTTGCCTGCTAGCAACAGTAGGGACCCCTTACCCAGGGAAATAATTGGAAACAGAGTTTAATGAGCAGACATCACAGGTGGCCGCAATGAGATCCAGGGCGTGGCCAGACAAGCATACTGACCGGCCACTGCTGGCATGTACTGGCCTCATATCCCTTACTTCTCCCCCACTCATTATTCCCCAAACCACCATGATCTCTCCCTTTTGCCACTTCTGAATCCTCCCCATAACATCCTAGAAGTTTGTTCCACCCCAATATGCTGTTCCCCTGCTTCTCATAATGTGCCAACCCCCTCAGGGGTGCCTCTCCAGTTGTCTCACCCCCATGGGGTTGAGGTTCCCTGGGACAGCCCTGCTGCCCTGCCTCTTTGCTCCTCTTAGGTGGCGGTGAATCTTTTGTCACATAATAACAGGAGGCCTGACATATGGAAAACTTTTTGCCCTCTCAGCTTACTTTGAAAGGTTTGCTTAAATAAAAACATACATTTATACAATCTTTCAATTTTAGGGACTGCAGCTTTGTTGATACAACAACTGTGGGCTTGGTGTGAGATCAGGACCCTCAAAAGCAATATAGCAATGAAAATGAAACAGTAGAATGGTTTGAAAACACAACCAAATTACCTAAATGCACACATGGAAGTAGTGAAAGAGGAAGAGCGCAGAAGGGCTGTCAGTAGGCCAGGGAAATCCTGGACTTTCACATGTTGAAAATTCATCAAACCTCCTTGATGTAAAGTTACATGCAGGCCACTTCTGAGCAATAAATGAATCTGTATTATCCTAAAGGCTTAAAAGCTGAATTGGTTAGCGAGTGGGCTGCTCAGAAATCCTCTCTGAAAAATTCTTCCCTTCAACATCAGCCACGGCCAATGAATATCAGGTCTTTTATGTTGTAGCTTTTTCTACCTTTCAACAAATGACAGATGTGCAGAGAAGCAGATATTCTGCTTGAGAACTGCAGAGACAGCAGTCACACACATTATTTCATTTTTCTATGCTCCACTCCTGATATTTTTCCACTTGTACGATTTATCCTTGGCTAATATATAGCACAAATCCATTAAAAAGATGCAGTTCTGTTTCTCTGAGTGGCAAAATAATACAGAAAAAGAGGCAATTAAGATTTAAAATACACTAAGACAATTTGAAATATCTGATTCAACAGCCACCAGCTGTATGATGGCACAAGGAAAGCCATCAGAGTAGGTTAACACAGATGGGTGACTTTTGAAAGTGGTTGTAGAATAGGCCTGGATCTGACAAGACAGTCTTCGGTCATCCTTATGTTAACATGCTTCTCTGGGAAAATGGAGTATTTTCACATAAAACTCTTTCCCACATGATTTGCACTCTGCCCGTACCCCAGCCTACAGCTGGGCTTTCTGCAATGGGGTGAGAATTATAGCAACTTGGTTTTTAATTGCTGAACTCCGTTGTGTTTTAGAACATCTTGGGTCTCTTGCCCTTTGAAACAAGATCCCCTTTTGAAAACATTTCAAGTTAGTTTGAACTGAAAGCTTGAATCCAAAACTGTGAGAGAGATCGGAAATTGCTGGGGAAAATATTTTACCACCAGGAATGTAGGTGATGGCCCTTGGCAGGCAAATAACAGTTTTGTTCCTGGAAGGGTATGTACATCTAGGACTTGGAAGACTTGAGCAGATTAAAGCAGGAAGCTGCCTTTAGGTAGCAAATTAGAGTGTCAGAAGGAAGAAATGTTTGGCTTTGGGAGACTCCTGTGAATCTCATAACTGTACATTGAAGGCAATTCCCTCTAGGAAAATGGCTTAGTACTTAATAAAGCCAGTGGGTGTCTTTGCTGGGTGTAAAAGAGCTGCCATGGATTATGGGGACACAGGTGAAAGCCCCTAGAGTAGGTCATGTCGAGTTTACAGACCTATCTGGAATAACCATCTGTAGTCTCTCTGGGTAATTTATAAATGCCCTAAAGTCTTATTGTTCCTAATCTCATGTCCTTCCCAGTTCAGTCCTGGAATAAACAGATTCTGCAGAAGTTTTCTTCTGTGAAATCCCATGAGATCTATTTTTGTTTATACTGAATTGGAAATTTCTTACATCACAAAGGGAAATATATTTTAAAAACAATTGTTTCAGTGGCAGTTCACATTTGCTTTAACATAAATGCCTTTATAAATGAACCCTGTTCTGTGAGAAAATCATGTATGCAGTAACTTTAGCCAGCTGGCATAGCCTGGAGGTCACCAGTCCCCACAGCACATACCTGTCTTTCAAAACAAGAATTGATGACTTAATTTGACTTTAATGTCTTAATTCTTAAGTCATATATTTCCATATAGTTCCACAATGCTATGGTAGAACAGTTTAATCATCTGGTGTTTTCACAAAAACTTCAGAAAAGCCTCCTTTGCTTATCCTTAGGGTGGAGAGGAGCCTTAAGAAAGTCTTCAGTCCTCAGTTGTGGAGAGGGCTTAGCAGCAACCAGCACTAACCCAAGATTCTCCTGGTTCAATGCTCTCCAAGAACTACAGCAGAAGATGGAGCAGATGAGACATATATGAAATTCCTTTCTCAGAAAGGCATAATACTTTTCAAGAGGAGTGATTAAGAAAATATTTTCTGTTAACACTCAGAGGTTGAGGAATTAAAAAAGGCTTTCTGACTCCCCCACCCCCAAAGAGTTAACTCTTTCAGTGCAGGCTTGAGTAGAAGAGAATCATATTTCCAACGATTTCATGTGCTTCTGTATTCTAGACCAAAAGAGAAGTAGAGCAAAGTATGGCTAAAACCCATATTTTTTGCAACTTTTTACATTTCCCCTTTTTTAACTTGGTTAAGTGTCGAATTATTAGGATTAAACTTCAAAAGTCGCACTGGTTTCTCTAAATGACTTTCTAAGCATTTAACAATTTATTAGCAATCAATAGAAAGGCTAGAAAACTGAAAAGTACTTGGTAGAAACCCAGCAAGCAACTGGTTTATATGCATTTATAAAGTGCATACAAATACAAAAAACCCCACAGTGATTTCAGAGAGGGTTGTCATGATGAGTTTGAGTTTCTTGCCTGCTTCTATTAATTTGACAATAATAATATAAACTGAATTGCATTAGGACAGACTGAAATATTTCAAGCAGTCTAATATTTCAAACCGCATTATTTCAATTTCATGGAAAATTTTGACTTTTTGTTCCAAAGTAGAACACTACTAATAATTTGAGATGCCGGATATTTCCATGGAATAGAAATAAGAAATTAGCTTTTCCGTTTTGCAGCTATTAATGTGTTGGTTCTAATTATAATCATCCTTATATTTGTGCAAGAGAGTACCTGTATTTTTGTAAACAGGTTTAAGTAAATTTGAATTAAAATAATTTCTTCTTCTAGGACATCTGTTCAACATTAAGACTATCAACTCATTATTGGATACACATTATCCAAGATAATGTTAGCTTTTTTTTTTTTTCATTTTATGCTTCTTTTCAACTGCAGCTTACATTCCCAAGCTCTCTGAAATGGTGAGTCATTATGAATGTAATTTCAAAGACTGTATTTAATCTCTTTATCTTTTCCCACAACTGATTTACCCAAGGGCACAAGTAAAGCACGTGAAACATATTCCTAAAGGACCTCAAATCGTTATTTCCTTCTTATCTAGCCTTACTTTATTCTCACTTTATTTAAAACTGCTCTAAAGAGACTCATTGAGTTGGTAATTTTGACTGTGGGGGAACTGAGTTGCTTTTATCACCACATGGATTTGAGCTGATGACTGGATCCAAATTTGTCTCCTCTGCTTCTTGTTTCATCACAGCAGTCTCCTGTCTGGCTTTGGAGTACATATAAAGATTTTGTCCTTTCTGTCACTGTGTATTTTTCTTAAAGCTTCATCCACATTAAACTGTTGTCTAAGTAGAAACCATGTCAGATAAGGTACTAAGTAAGTGAAAATGAATTAAATCAAAACAGTTATTAAAGTTGGTGACTATCAAAAATGAAAAAAAACCTCAAACCCAAAGGCCTAACTGATATCTACTTTGAAGTTTAAAGTCTTAGATAAGAATTTAAACCATTCAGAACTAAGAAGGGAGGAAAGAGATCTTATGTACTTCCAAATTATGGTTAGTATTGTATTTATTCTGATACAATAGTTGAAATACATATATGCCATCAACATACAGAAATACTATCGTTGTAGAGGAAATTGGTGGAATAGAGGTAAACTCTACCTACCACTATTTCTGGGGATATTTTCCTCACTGTTCTTCTCTGAATGTATCATGTATGTCAGTAGATTGTATTTAAAACTTTGCTGGTGCATTGTCTAGTTCCAAGGGTGGTCACTTATCGATGTACAAAGTATGTACCAAATGTTGCTGTTCTGATTTGGTAACATATTCTAGTTTGAGGATGCCTTCTCAATAAATACATGCTTTTAGCTCAAATCAACTTTCCCATCTGTAATGAAAAATCTTTCTCCCATGTTGACCTTAAGCTTCAGCTAATTTTTTTTACAAGATACTAAAAAGGAGCCTTGGCTATAAATGAGACTGATAAGCCTTGTTCATGGCTGCAGCTGGAATGCAGACAAAAGCCACCCAAGGACAAGTGGTCTTCAAACGCCCTTCTTAAAGTTCCTGCTGGGCAATTATCTCCCACCATTGCCACGTGTGGGAGACAGACGTTGTTGCCCTTGACTGGAGGCTTCCAGTGCCTCTCTTCACAATGAAAGCGAAATAGTAATTCCTGGATGTCCATGTGGCTCTGCTGCTTTCACTTTAAGCACTGTGCCCAGGATGCCAAATGTCTAGCCACATACATATCCTAAAAAATACTCTAAAGAGAAGCAATTTTTAAGAGTAGAAGATGTGAGACAATTGTAACCCAGAAAAAATCTCATAGCAACATGACCATCAAGGGGAGATTTATCTGTATTTCAGGACTTATAAATTCAAACTTGATGAGCAAAATGCTTTGTGTATTGCTAGAACACATCCTTGTTCTAACACAGAGCAACCCAACCTATGCTGACCCATCACTTTGTAACCAGTAAAATAATTCACAGAAAACATGTTTGTATCATCTACAGCACATAATTTTTCCATGTGCTAACATAAAGGAACACAGATCGCAAAGTACAGACTAAAGAACCAAGAGGAATTCTGAGGAGAACACTTTACATTTCCATTTTTATCCAAAGAAACTACATGGGCGTAAACCAAGCATGGTCCCTCTTCCATTGAGGTAAACTTCGGGCTTATTCCTGCACTGTCTTGCTCCTTCCCTTGGTACTCAGTTGTTCATACTTGTACACAGAGAACACTCCTGGAAATTTTATGCTAACTCTGTGCAGGAACAAAGTCAACATAAACCCTGTTCAGACCAAGCAGTCTTTCTGCACACAGACACACAAGACAAAGGAATCATCAGCTCCTTCTTCCAAATTCTCTACAACTGATTTATTTGAATATAGCAAAACCCTTGCTTTGAGGATTGGGGCCGATGCTTATTATTTCTAAAAACAAGAGTCTACTGATAGCCCATGACACACCATCAACAAGAACCTCATCACTCTGTTCCACTCCCCCTCTACTCTTCCCCTATGATTTTGTCCTCTTCTATTTTTTTTCCTTGGGTGGGGGGTGGGGTGGGTGTGTGTAGACAGGAGTTTCCAGTGGTCAGCAAACAGACATTGTTTTCCTCCTGCTTCATTAGGGACAAGACTTTCATCCTTTCTGATGAGAAAGGCAAAGTTCAAAAGAACAACTACTTAAAAGCAACTAATGATCAAGTTGGCCTTGCAGGAAATGCACTGCAGGAAATGCAGTTTACATCTGGACATTTTACCAACAATCTGCTGACTTGTGTGTTCCCAAAAGCACCAAAAAAGGTTTTTAATGAAAGGCTTGCTTCTCAGGCTTAGATGTTGCAAACCAGACAGATAAGACTTATGGAAGTGCTAAAGCCACAACCTTGCCATCCTTATGTTTTTGGTAATGACACTAAGCCACTGACTTGAAGGTTATACAGTTGTTGGGCCCATAACAATGTCTGAACATCAAAGGCTTGAATATATGCTAACAATCACTAGGAATACAGGGGCAACTGATGCACTGCACTCCAGTATTCCAGAAGGAGCTGGAACCCCTGAGCATTACCTTGATCCAAGTTCAGAAAAACTGACTTTCAAAAAGTCACTTCCATCAATTCCAGTGAGGGTTGTTTTTGACGATGTCAAAGGGATGAGTTTTTACGTATCACTGTTTCTTTGAGTGTTCTTACTACATGAATGTCAAGTCTGATGTGAATGTCAAGTCCTCAAGCTCTTCCAGGCATGGCTATTGTCATATCATTATTTGTCTATATATCTACAAGAGGCACAAATCCTCACATCTCTTACACTACTTTTTCCCTTATCTCATAAGATGAGAAGGGGCAGCATGAATCTGAAGACACAGTCACAGACAAGAGGAAACTAGAAAACATCAGTGGCTGTCCTGGCTGTTCTGCCAGACAGTAGATGCATGACCCAATAGGCATTGCTATTCAGAGATCCCCCTTTGTAGGCTCGTACCTGAATATACCTGAAGAAATTTCTCCTGCTCTCTCAACTTCTGAGTATTGGCTTCATGTAAGAAAGTATACGAATCCTTGGCTCATTAACACTGATTTTAGGTGATCTCTTCTAAAGACATAGACCTACTTCAGCCTATGGCTTTTATCCCAAATTTCCTTTTTTTTCAGTGCTTAGAGATGTGGAAAAAACACCTAGCTCAAAGAACACAGTCCATTCCTCTGATAGCACAGCTGACTCTGATCACAATGTGCTGCCATGCCCTAGAGGATAGAGATACTGCTAATTATAAATGTAACAATATTTGAAATTGTTTTTTAGCAGACTTTCTTGACTGGCTCCCTTTTTCCTTCCAGTTCCTCCAGGCAAGAGACATGTTATTTTAAGAGTCTGCTAAAAATACAGGTAAACCATAATTAGAAATTGCAATTAGAAATGACTGCATATAGCAATCTTTAACTGAATTTCTAAAATTTATAAATTTCAGTCATCTTTTTGGTACACGAAGGCTCCTCATACTGCTGGTATTTCTTCAGGAATTTATTTTTTGGAGGGGAAATCAGTCTGTTTCTATTCTTGTTTCTAGATTTTATTAAATTGATCTCTTACTTGTCAAGATGAAATGAGCCACTTTTTCTGTCAAAGCACTAGGCAATTTTAAAAGGAATTAAGTCTTAAAAAATTGTCTTAACTAAAAAGAAAAGAGTTCTTGCATTGTTTGAAGCACAAAAGCAGTTCCTTACTGTCCTCTAGTGGAGCAGTACTATCACAGTCACAGTACAGTCACAGATACTATCTGCTTCTTTGTGCTTATAATTAAACCTGCTGTCCCTTGGTAGGAAATAACCCTTCCTATTTACTGCTTCCATACTTTATGACTTCATTGGCATCTATCATACCTTCTTGTGTGGAAGGGGTCTGCTCTGCAAATTCCCTCCTCTTCTGTATCCCAGTTCGACTAGCACAGTGAATAATTTAACCAACTTTCTGCTCTACCCTTTCTCAGAACACAAAGTGAATGCAGCGGGACCTACCAGAACCCCACCGTAATTTCCTCCTCCTGTGATGATTTATGTATCTTTAAATAGGCATACTCTAGGAGAGAACTTTTCATTTTGTACCAGGCCAAGTTGGTTCTACCACGAGCTGTCAGATGAATCATGCTTTGACACCTTCAGAGTCTAAAAGGCCATCAGAACAGCAGCTCTAAAGTGTCTTTTCACACTGTACTTACCTGTAGGTCTGAAAATCTTGTTTGTTATGCTCCTATCAATTAGCCCAGTTTCCAATACTCCATATAACTCATCAGACTGCAGCATCACTGATCTCCTTGGAGTCTTTTTTAAAGCCTGATGGCAGAATTGCCACTGTACTCCTTGACCACCAAAGCTGCTCTGGGCGCCAAGTTCAGTGCTGCAGTGAGGGATTTAGCAGTTTCTTTTCTCACTTTCCAATCCACAAGAGTGGGCTCCAGTCCTGGCTGCTTGCTGACCTTTCTGCCATTTCAGTTTACAACAGCTTTGCCCATCCACCCTACAAAGGAAGGTTCTTAGGCACTTCCATAATGAACAGTGCTGTAAAAATCCCAGTTTTTCTCATTATCTTAATGTTCCCTTTAAATGTTCCCATTATTGTTTGATGTTTTACTTTACTGTGAAGTCTGTTTTGATAGTTAACAAAAATACGATTTATAATTGATTCTTTCAGAAATGTTCTCAAATAGCCTACTCCATAGCAAATTTTATATTTGATGAATTACAATGTGCCTCCACTCTTCTTTTTGTGGACATAACTTTGTAAAGATTCTAGCTAGTTAAAAGCAGTCTCCTACTCCACTTCTCTAGATAAAATCTTCTTTTTTAATGGATAAATATTTATTCAGAACATGTAACAGTTGTCTTAAAACAATTTTCAAGACACCTGCAAGAATTCCACTTTTTGACAGCACCCATTAATTTTCTTCAAAGTATTTTTAATTTTCAGGAATCCAGACTTACCTTGGTATGGGTTCTTTGATGGGCTGCTCCAAGAAATGAACTTTTACAGCATNTGAACGTAACTCTGATTGCAGCCTCTATATTCCTAAATATTTTATAGTGATCTTTGGCTTTCCTACCTATGTAGGTATTACCCTGCCACTGTGATACTGTATGCTCTTATTTTCCAAAAGCAAGTATAGAACTATATCCCCTGCTATAAAAAATCAATTAAATGTACCTCCGGAAAATCCTTTGTAATCTACATGATGACCATTGCTGTCCACTAGGAGAACTCTGGGCAGAGCTGTCACCCAACCTTAGAATTAATAATGCTTATCTTTATCAATAAATGAGACACAGATATGCAAACAGATACAAATTAAGAAAAAAAAAAGAAATATTGGATATTCTAATTTAAACACTTAGGAAAACACTATATATTTAACACCAAAATTTAAGAAAGGCACGTAGAGTTCATGGTTTTATACCTTCAAACTATTAACAGTAGATACACTTCATATTTAATAAAACTTTATTACAAGTAGATATAACCATTATTGCCACAAGAGAAAGGCTATATAAGAAAATCCAGTGCAAAATAAAAGCACCCTAGAAATTCTGCATTTCTGTTCCCATTGACAGACATTCACCCTTGCAAGAACAAGTCACTGATTTCAGTGACTTCAAGGCAGTTACTCACTGGCACAAAGTTTAGACAGGATTTACTGACATTTTAGCTGTTGACTTCAAATTAAAAAAACAACTGGGAGACTCATAGTCTGACAGGTGCAAAAATGAATACAAAATGTATTAACACAATATGAAACAAATGCACATTAAATAGTTTTGCTTCCCGGTACATCAGACTTTCAAATTAATTTTATAAAATTTACATCTTCAATTAAACAAGTTTTATCATTGTGGAAAACACAGTTCTTTATTTCAAGTTTATATTAACTATAAATATCTACGGACTGGAAAGATACACTTCAAGTCGGCATGCCTTACTTCCCCATCCTTTATGTCTTCTGTTCTTTGCCTTTTGGAG
>VYZS01017465.1:8056-28880 GCA_013400695.1 Neodrepanis coruscans
TGCATGTTACAAAGTATATTCCAACAGAAAATATGAAGATATTCAAGGCTCTTAACAGATGCTTTTCAAGAACCTGCTCAGCATGTACAGAAAGCCATCTTCCTGCCAGCAAATCCTACAGCCCTCCCATGACCTGTGCAACCTATACAGCCTGCAAAAGTCACTAAACATCCCACTCTGAATGCAGGCAGAGATGACCCCAGGCCAAATTCTGGCTGGGTGACTCCAGGGGGATACCCTAAGCGGCACTAAAGCCCATAAGGGATTTTGCTGAAAAGGTAATCATAGCTTCTCAGCCTTCTGTAGAATTCACAAGGTACAGCCAGCCCCAGATCTGCATTCCCAGCAGGCAAGTCAGTAGCATATCCCTGGTGATGTTTGATGAGAAAGCCAGAACATCCTCACAAGCTCTGAAAAAAAATCTGTTCCCTGATGCACAAGGGAAAGAAAAAGTCTAAATGCAGAAGTCTACATGAGTAATACATTCAACCATATTTTACTCTGCATTTTATTTTATCCATTCCTATAGAGACACCAGCAGCTGCCCTGCTTGCACTTGTGGTTTGGTGCTTCAGGTGCTCTTATTACCCTGATGCCCAGACAGCAGCTCACCTTTTAAGAGGATTGCAAACCTAAGCCAAGACAGAAGCTAAACCACAGTTGACAGAGAAGGATGAAAGCGTAACATGGTCAGCACAGTATCTCCTGTATTCCTGATACAAAGTGTTCTGCTTATATCCACCCATTTACAGCCCTTGCCTTTATGCAGTGTAGCTGGATGAGTATGAACTCAGTGTACATGCATTTACCAGCAACCAGTCCTGTACTCTTCAACTACTCCCTTCAGAAAGGGAATGCTAAACAAGGGGCCCTTGATAAAAACTGGTCTTTACTTAAACCTCAAATATGCAAAACATTAGGCTTGCTCTCGAATACCTAGATTTAATAACAAGCTCTTGCCGTATGCAATTTCTAGTAATGCTCTGCAAAAAAAAAATCAATAGGGCCAATCATGAAGTTCATAAGATTTTTGCATGCAGATTTGGAGTGTAAGGAAAAGAAACTTCAGAAAATCAAGTGTAATTAACTATTGGTACTAAAATTAGAATGGTTGTATCTGATAACATCAGTCACGTACTTTGTGACATCAGCACTGATACAACACCCTGTCATCAACCCCAGTGCTGTGCTTACCCATCCGAAGCAAGACAGCCCAAAAGACTTACAGGTAATATCCAGTGGTCTCATACTCATGAGGCTACCATGTTACAGCAGCACAGCTGATTCCTGCCAAATGGTGGGCTAAATCAGGGCAGCTTGCTACACGGTTTCTCCTTCTTCCTGTGTTTTTTTCTCTTTCGAAAAACAGCAGCACTTGCTCATGCTCCTCTGAAATGGCTTCACAGTCATTTAAATTACAATAATTAAAAAAATATTTTAAAATTAGTTTTGTGCAACAGTAAAATAAAGATATGATGAGAAACAATTTTTGTCCCTGTAAATCCATCAGCTTTATAGCTACTTCTTACCACTGAAAGAGCCAGCTCACACAGCTGCTGTCACAGCTGAACAGGGGATCACTTCATTGACAGAATAAAAATCAGCTTTGCTTTCCATATTAGCAGATGGATCTTGGATTTCCCCATTCATCAATATAAAGTTATGATTTTCACTTCTCTTTTAGTCACCCTCTAATTACATTTTTGCAGGAGGTGAGAAACCAAGAGCCTCGCTCCTGGTGACTTTCGTGGAGCTAGAACAGGAGCTACAATTTGGGAAGCCAAACAGTTTATTTAGGCTCAGTGCCAGCACTGACCCACCAAAGTCATTTCCTAACCCTGCCAAGTGAGTGGGGTCTTTAATAAAGTGATGGGTCCAAGGATTAATGTAGCTGAGTTGCACCTCATAAAATTGACTGAAGTCTCACAGGGCTCTGCAAATGCTCAAAGTCACAATTGTACTGCTCAACTCAAGCCAGTGTTCCTCTGCCTTGCCTGTTCAGAATTCTTTGTTGTTTAAACTGCAACATACAAGGTATGAAAATTAGTTGTCTCACCCAACTAATAAACCTTTTCCTTTTATTTTAAGTATTGTTAAAGATGGCTGTGGGAAAAAGGACAAACAATAAAATCATTAATACTAAAAAAGCATGAAATATTTTGTTTCCACAATGGCATTATTCAGGTAATTTCAGGATTTCTGTTTCCTTTTCTCTAGCATGAACAATTTGATGAAAATTTCACAGATTTGCAGGTCATTTTGTTGCCACAAAATCTGTATGTTCATTCATCCTCTCTCCCTCCAATTTATGTGAAACAATTTTCAGATCCTGTATCTTTTACACATATATTCAACCAATTAATAAGCCCTGCTTTGAGGATCTCCTGACAAAACTAAATACTGAAAAATAACCAATATTAAAATATTAGTAGTTTATATTTTTAAAAAAGTAGAATGTCATGGAAATAGTTATCTACAATTTTTAAAGTAAACACAAACCCTAAACAAACAACTTAGGAACCTTGAAAGTGTCAAAATATTTCACTTTCACAGTGAAGCAGTAATGGAGGGGACTGATCTTTTACCTCCAAAATCAATGCTACAAATGAGTCAGAAGTAGCAGCATGCCTAGACAAGCGGTTGAACATTAACGGTGGATGAACTGCTTTTGACATTAATCAATTCTAAATATATTTCATTGCTATTAAAGAATACAAACTTAAGCTCAAAAGTAGCTTAATTATAGAAAAAAAACCCCAAAACTAACAAACCTAAAGCCTTTAGAGATCAGCATCCACTGGATGTTTCTTCAACAGAACGTCAAAGCAAGAGCTTATCTCCTCTCAGGAGTAGTTGGTATTCCCCTGCACCTGAACTAAGGCAAAATATTGCTTAGCTTGCCCCAGAAAAAAATCTGTGTTTTATCAT
This sequence comes from Neodrepanis coruscans, assembly GCA_013400695.1. Taxonomy (NCBI): domain Eukaryota; kingdom Metazoa; phylum Chordata; class Aves; order Passeriformes; family Philepittidae; genus Neodrepanis; species Neodrepanis coruscans. The sequence continues at coordinate 10,985 of VYZS01017465.1, forward strand.
CAGCTGTCCTCTGTTTCCCCCTGTGCACCACCATCTTGCTAAAACTTCTTTCTCCTCTTCTTATCAGACCTTGTTGTCCACCTCCTTCTGCCAACTTGGCCAATTTTTGACAAGCACAGGGACAAAACTATATTTTCTCATGTAATGAAAGCTACTCCAAAACATTTTGATCACTTCCAAACTAGGTCCATGCAACACCTTGTACACATAACCACAGTGTCATTCAAGCCTTCATGTGCCTTAACCACCTTGTCCTCACTAACTCGGAGATTATCCACATGGAACAGCTGCCTCAGTATAAAACTTCAAGAAAGTTCAAATATCTTCATCTCTGGATTATGGTTTTCCTTATTCATGGGCTTCTTTTTCATCAGTGATTGTGGTCTCTAATTTCCCATACTGGTGCAGTATCAGCCAAAAGAAATTGCCACCACAAAAAAAACCTAAACAAAAATAACCCCCAAAAAACTCAACCAACAAACAAACATTAAAAAACAAACCAAGAACAAAAAACCAAAATGACTAACAACACACCAAAACACAAAATGCACAAAATTGCAAAATACCAGACCAAGCTCTGTTTCACATAAACCACAACTGAAGTACAATTGAAGGTACTGCAGTGTTCAAATTTGCACAGAAGGCAGCATATTCTCTAAGTATTTAAAATTTAGGCAGTCTCATGCTTCTGGCATTTATCATGTCCCCAGGAAGAGCTCAGTGAAGGCTGAAGGTTCAGCTCACATCTTCTAAATGACTAATTCATGTTTTCAAGATTTGTAAAGACAATTTCTATGATTTCACAAGAAACCAAGCTGGCTCATACAGTCATTCTGACTTCCAGTGCAGTATCAGGACTTCAAAAAAAAAATCCTCATGATGTATATTTACTCCAAGAAAAAAATGAGGCCTTTACAATTTGTTCAGTTTCTTCGTTCACTGGGGTTTTTCCCTTTGCTTTGGAGTACATTTCTAAAATTTTCCTATTTCTCTCGTGCTTTTTCTTTTTCCAAATGTTGCACATATATTACAAATTAATTTTCAAAAATAGCTGCTACTCTAAAATTAAAGTTAATTTATATGCTTGCATATGATCAAATGCATTCACACACTACTGCACAGCCATGCAATACATGATTATGCAATGGTTGCATGTATGTGCAGTATTTGATTTACTCAGTACAAAGCCTCTTTACTCAGTACAAAGAGTCTTTACCAATGCTCTGCTGACACCTTCCTGATCTATTTTGTCATCAACTTGCTCACTAAGTGAACATAGACACTTTTTTTGTTTCACAACTGTTTACTAGATGAGTCAGGTATCATCCCTGTGTACTCACCAGGCTTCTAGATGCATGAGCTCTCAGACTGTAAACCTATGAACTACAGCACATAGTTTGTTTACACTTTCCTATACTTAAAAAATAAACCCAGTGACACACAGGATATCTTGCAGGAACATATTCTCTTCAGAAATTACAAATTTTTGTCATGCCAGGAAAAAAGAAAAAATAAGTCTATGTATGTATGTGTGCCTGTGAATCTGTAATTTTTTCACAATAATAGATGATAATAAATCAGATTCTGATCCCGCAAGCTTTATCACACTAAATATCCTTGTTCTGTTTGTTGCCCTGAGAATTAAGCATGGATGCTTGGAGTGCGCAAGGGTCGCCTCAGGTATGAGCAAAATCAACCTCGTATTTCCTGCCAAGGCTAGTACAAGGCTCCTCTTCTTTTACTGCATAGCTTAAAAAGGCTCACACAGAAAAATAAACAGTGTTACCTTTTACTACACAGTAAAAGAAAGGGCACATTATAAAGAAGAAAACACTTCTAATGTAATCATTGGCACAATATGCAGCTGCTTAGGCTCTGTAACAAAGAAGCAGGAGTGTTATCAATGCTTTTATAAATCTTTCAAAGGAGTGCAATATAACTATGCATGAGGTCTGGTTTGTTGCCCTTCCTGAAAAGATCCTGAGCTTCTCCCATGTGCCACTGCAGAGAGCAGTAGCTTTCCATTTTTTGAGAAACTCTCAGAACCTCACAGAATGAAACTGAGGACTGAAATAAACAATGAATTTGCTTTTGTTCAAACCCTGGTTAATCCCCTCCAAAAATCAGCATTTTCAGCACCCACCACTAAGGATTGGCAGGACTCATCACATTCCCTGACATGTGATTTGGACATTGCAACATGTGCCATTTTTGTCTAAAGGACTCCTTTAGTGAGGGACCGAGCATGTTCCAGGAAAGGAATATACTGTTGGATTCCCGGGCTCAATGACAAACCCTCTCTCACGTCACTGACACCAACAGGAGAATTGTCTCCAGGAAGGGCCATAGCCCCATCTCAGACTGCACAGCGTGCTCTTTTTGTCCCTCCTTCAGATGGCTTGACACAATTGTCAAATAAATGAACTGTAGCCACTATCCCCTGCCAGTAACACAAAGTCACAGTAATAAGTGTGTTATCATTCTACCATGCAAATTAGCAGCAGTAAATTAATTCTTTGCTTCAAGACCCTCACTGCTCATATCAAGATGGCAACATACCGCAAAGAAATATTTCAAATTTTACTGCAATTCCTACATTTTCCATTTCAAGACAATGCTTTACTACCCTGTCTTCCTCTTCCATCTTCCTTACGTCCAATATCCTACAACCTTCAAGTTCTATCTATAGCCCTAACACAGTCAGTAAAAATGTTAAGTCTCTTGAGGATGTAAAGCAAGGTTGTATTCAGGTCATAAAGACGAATGTTAAGCACTAATTCTATTGACCAAATCCACAGAAGCCACATTACCACCTAGAAGTCACGAACTTCCAGATCCATGCTGTAACTGAGAGAAATGTGAGGACATGACTGCAGGAGGCTTACGGCTGGGCCAAATGTACTCAGCAGCTTTCACCATTAAGCCCTTTCACATACACACATTAGTGACACTATCGATTCTAAAACTGGAAACAATGAAATACTCACACTCACAGGTGCAAAACAAGTGCATAGCACCAATCACATTCCCTTTGACAAAAAATGTCCCAGACCATACGTATAGGCAGCCACATCTTCCGCGGCATCTGTGCCGGTGCCTGCAGCGTGTCGGGGTGGGTGACACAGCCCCGGGGACAACCTGCTCACACACGTAGTCTCCCGCCTCACGCCTTTCCCCGGCGGCGCGGATCGTGCGGGGAAGGGGTGGCCATCACCCCTCCCTGCCAGCGGACCCGCGCCGTCACTCCGGCTACTGCTGCATCTCCTGACATTTTATGGGGAATTCAGAGAGTTTCTCTCTGAAACTGGGCGCTTAAATCCAGCGGCAGTGGCATAAAGCCGCCTCGCGCCGGCTGCAGGGGATCGCTGACAGCCGCGGTGCCTCTACCGCAGCGAGTATTTTAGGGACAGCGCCCGTCCCCACGGCGGAACTGGGCAGCAGCAGCGCCCCGCCGTTACCTGCCGCCAGGTGCGGCCACCGCCGGGGCCGCCCCCCCCCTTACCGGGCTCATGCTCGCCGGGGCGGTCGGAGATCTCGATGACCAGGAGCTCCCGGCCCTCGGCGCTGCGACCCACCGTGTAGATCCTGCTGATGGCGGGGCACTGAAGCCACACGGCCACCAGCGCCTCCCGCAGCTCGGCGTAGCGGTGGTACTCGAAGGAGATGCCTTCCTCGGCGCTCAGCCGCCGTCGCCGGCTGACGGCCGCTGCCACGGGCTCCGCCGCCGCCGCCCAGCAGACAGCGAGCACCCCGAACAGCGTCAGCAGCATCTGCACCCGCGCCGCCATCCTGCCCGCCTGCGGCCCCGCAGCTGCCGCTAGCCCCAGCTGCAGGGAACCGGGGAAGGAGATAGAGGGAGGGAGCGGGAGGGAGCTGGGGGGCGACGGGGCGGGGCGGGACCGGCCGCCCCGCCCCTCTCCGCGCACCGCGGCGGGAGGTGTGAGCGCTCTCGCGGAGGGCGGGGGCCCAAGGCTGCAAGATGTGGGCGAAAGCCTCTGGAGTGGTGCGAAAAGGCGCTGGGAGAATGCGGGTGTGCGTTTTCCGCACCGCTTCATCATTTTATGCGGTCCCAGCGGGTTAACCCAGTGCCACAAACCTGAAGTAACAGAGCGCTCCATGAACGATTCAGACGATGCTATTGCGAGGTAACACAAATGTATTTGATTGACCTCGCAGGGAAAACTATGAACAGTCATCTGTAAGATTGCTTTGCTCATCGTCTCTAAGGCGTCTTTGCTGCATCACAGAAAGAAAAGGATAAACTCACTTACAAGACTCACTTTCTGATGCTGACAACACTTAGAGAGCACATCCCATTATTTTGAATGGGAATGCTCCTGTGAGGAACCATTCACCATGTATTACTAAATTACAGTTTCTTCTAGACCACAAATACATCTACACTTGTGAAGCCATATTTTTTCAATCTGTTTTTATAGGCATAGGTGTTTCGGTTATGTTGAAACAGGCTGTAAAGGACAAGTGATAAAAGCAAAAGGCTAAGTGCTAATGAGCAACGAATATCAGGTTATTAGATTTGGGTGTGGGGTTTGTTTGTTGCTTTGGGGGGGGTTTGTTTGTTGCTTGTTTGTTTAGGGGGTTTCTGGGTTTGTTGTGTTTTTGTTGTTTTGGTTTGTTTTTTTCAAAGGACACAGACTTGCTGGAAGATTTTGAGAGGTTCAAAATTTTGAAAAGTACACATCCTATTAATTCTTCTATAAATAGAACCTTGTCCTCAATAATTTAAGGCATGTTTTTATTCTGATCTTCTAGTCTAAAAAGGTGAGCCTGTATAACACCCTCTTCTATCACCAATTAACACTGAACCAATTTTCAGGCAGATTTTGTGATAATCCTTTGTGGTATTATGGATATTGTCCTAAATTTTAGGTGTCTAGTTCTGACTAAGAAGATAATGGAAACAATCTCTTCGAGGAGAATATGTTCATTGATGCTTGCTGATATACCAGCTCACAAACTGATCTGGCATCTAAAACACAGACCTGAAAATACAACTATTACCCATAAATACCTATACTTGTTATCTTCCAGTGCCATGACTGTCAACCCTGGATTATTTGATGTGTTTCTTCACAATAAAAACCAAAGTTAAGGCCATCCAGTCCTCACCATCTTCTGAAGACAACTGAGTTCAGAAGCTTCTCTGCCTGTTTTAATTCCAGGGTTACAAGTAGGCAACTATATGCACTTCTTGGAGCCTTTGACTCTTCATTCTTGTTAAAAACTTGGGGAGACACTTGTCAGATCATGTCACATTAACTCTGGGGTTATAACAATGCAAATTTCCTGTAAGTATTCTGCAAGGCTTTAATGTAAACAGACTTCCCAGTATTGCATTTTCTCCTACCAAGATCACTGTTCAGTTTTAGGATCACAAAAGTTCTATCTCTCTACGCTTCTCTCTTTTCTAACAGCACTAATTGTATTTTGAATTTGTTTATGACTTTACACTGCAATATGTGCAGCCCTCTCAGTGCTCCAAACTGAACTACAAATAAAGGTAGCCGACCTAGCATTCAAAAGATTTACATTCTTTGTCAGTTTTGTTGGATACATTCATCACAGGTTAAATATTCTTTGTTTTCTTCATTACTTCTCCTTGCATTCAATACACAAAATAAACAAATCTGCTGACACTGTAACTCATAATTTTCTGGGAGAACTTTCTGACCCCAAATACTTCTTTGTGCATTGCAGCAATTTTCATTGGCTTCCCTTCAGATTTATTTGCCCCAAAACATGCCACTAAAATATACAAGTAGGCTGTGAAATCACCTATTTCATCTCTTCAAGCAGTGAATTTTTATTCTACTATACAAAATTAGTCTCACAACTAGATCTGAAAATGGATTTACATTGTGTTGCTCTTCTGTGGCCAGGTTTTGGCAACCACATTGGAGCAGGTTTTCCTGGTAGGACTGTGGCCTGTGGGGGACCCATGCTGGAGCAGCCTGTACTTGAAGGATCGCACCTTGTGGAAAGTGACCCACGTGGCAGCAGTGTCTGAAGAACTATTGCCCATGGGATGGACACTGGAGAAGTTTGTGAAGGATTGTCTCCCATGGGAGGGACTAACACTGGAGAAGTTAATAAAGGACTGTGACAGCCCTTGAGAGGCACCCCATGGGAAGCAGGGAAAGGACTCCTCTCTCTGAGCAGCAGCAGAAACAACTGACCATAACCCCCGCTCCTGTCTCGCTACACTACTGGGGAAGAGGAGGTAGAACTTGGAAGAGGGGTGGTAGAGGGAAGGTGTCTTTATTTTACTTCTCATTCTCAAGCTCTGATTCTGTTAATAATAAATTTAATTAATATCTCCACTTGGAGTCTGTTTTGCCCATGATGGTGATCAGTAAGGGATCTTTCATGGTCCTTAACTCATTAAACCCTTTGTTATATTTTCTCTTCTCTGTTTGCAGGAGGGGAATGAGAAAGTGGCTTTAGTGGGTACCTGGCATCCAGTCAGGGTCAAACCCCTACAACATTCATTTCCATACTTATTGAATCCTTGCCCTTAAAAAACTAAGAGAACATGTACATATAAAAACACATGCACACACACATCTTGTGCAAAACAGGGTGGTTTGTATAATATCAAATATTTAATCTTGAGTTCACAGATTTCTTTCTAATAAGGGATTCAGAAACAATGTTTAAATTCTCAGAGAGCTTAGGAGCATTCACAGTACTGAGAAGGAGAACTAAATTAATTACTTCCTTTGTATCTAATCCTTCCTCCTATTTTCCACAGTTCAGGGATGATGACTATCATTAAAGCAAAGGCTAAATTTCCTCGTAACATGGAAAAAATTTTGGCACTTACCTTAGCCTCAGAGAAATACTCTAACCCTGAAGGCATTCCCAGCCTATATGCATACACAGACACCTGGGTATGGCCTTGTGAAAGCAGTGAGCAGAGTGCAAGTGCACCAGCAAATTTACTGATCAGCAGATTTCAAATCTGGTTTACTTCTCTTGTGTCTGTATATGACATCAAACAGCCTAAATAACTTGGTAATGGTGAGAAATATTAATTGACATTTCCAAAAGTACTTACTTATAGACAAATCTACATATACACACAAATATACATATAATATTCATATATATATTTAGAGATCATTCCATTCTTTTGGCCAAATAGAATTTGCCTATTCAAATTTTGCAATACTTTCTACTTGCCTGAATCTGTTTTCTTCACTGATTCATGATTCACCATCCAAAATAAACTCACAGAGTTTTGCTTAAGAGACTTCTAGTAACTTTTCATCTTTATTTGTGTAACAAGATGAACAGGCTGAGGCAACTTTCTTTTATGACTCAAAAAGAGAACACCTAAGCTGTGCTCATCACAAAAATCTAAGTGCATTATGAACAACAGAAATCCTAAAACCACTCTATGATAGAGATCAGGTATTTACATTATTAATAGGAAACTACTGTTAATTCTTACACCATGGAAACACTTCCTAAACTTCTCTGGTTTATATTTGGAAAGAAGGGAGAAGGTGCACTATATCATCTGAGAAAGATAGTGTTTTCTTATACAGGCATCAACAAGTAGGATGATGAACATAATACATAAGGGAGAATGTTCAGATCAGCAACACCAAATCATTAAGTCCCTATCTGAGAAGGGCTTTCTTTGGCTTGCTAATATTCAGTTACAGTGCATTCCCAAGCCTTGGAAAAATTCTGAAAGAATGAGTATTAATACAGCACAACTATTCAGAATAAAAAAACAACTATAGACCATATGTGTCCTAAAAGATCAGGTAAAAGGTGGTAAGGGTTTCAGTAAAGAAATTAATGGTAGAAATGAAATACCTGCAATCCATTTAAAAGAGAGAACAGTGTATCTCAGTGTTGACAAATTACTGGGAAAGTAGGTAGAGATAACTTTAGATGTAAGATTTTACAAAACATATCAGAATGCCGATTATATGCACATATACTACACTTGGCAATTCTGGTCACTTATGGCTATGTCTTCAAGACAGAAGCTTCTATTACTAACCTTAAAAACATCTTGCATAACTCAGTGGCTCTATTTCTTGAATGTTTGCAAAACAGCTTTGAGAAATGGAAAGCTGCAAATTTTCCACTACCTTTAAAAGGGGCTTCATATAAAGCAGGACGAAAGAAATATCAATATTGACAACAAAAGATTTTTAAAAATACAAATAAAGACAAATAATTTATGCAGGAGGTTGCAGAAAGCGAGATAAAAAAACCACCAACCTTTCAAGTTGTGTATTGCAAGACCTAATCTTTTATTGTCTCCAACTGTTAGATGACACACATGGTACTGAAATGCAACCCTATCAGGTATTTAAGAGTTTACTGTGCTCTTGCTGGATGTTGAACATACTATGTATGTAACAATTCCGCATTGAGACTCTTTATAGACTGCAACTTAAATTTTATACAGAACATATCTGATGTTTGCAGTTACACACTTGTCTGCTAGGCCCTGGACACTGTATTGAAATGCTGTTTCTCAGAGATGCTACAGCCTGGCTATAGAGCCAAACACTCTCACAGAGAGCAACTGCCCTGCAGGATCATTGTCAGAGTTTGCAAAACTGGATAATGGGTTTTTTTGGTAGAGGTGAGTCATGATCTTAGAGGAGCATTCTTCTGGTCTTCCATAGGGATTAGTATTTCAAGTTCAGGGGTTAATTGATTTTGTGATTACATGAATGTGAGTCAAAAGTGATTAAAATGTGTGGATGACAAAGAATGGTGAATAATAAGAATATAGCAGCCATAGAACATGATTTACTTGATGAACATTTAAATATTTCAGAGAAGCACATTTCAAATTACACTTAAGAGCAAGAAATATAAAACAGATTCATAACTGGCAAGCAGTATTTCTAGAATCATCAGGAGATGACAAAAGATGGGTAATGACTGTATTTTCCAGTGCAACACTTAGACAGAAGGATAATGGTTAAGAAGAAGGGTATGATTATATCACTAAGGTGGTGTTAGAGAGAACAACTAGGACACATAGTTCTGGTATCCACAGCTGAAACAAGACTGTGTAGGCACAAACCAGTGAGCTGAGAATCAGTGAAAAGAATGATGTACACAGGGAAAATGTGAAGCACTGAAAGCTCCTTGTTTTTAGGCTAATGGTTCAGTAAAATAAAGCAAAGTAGAGCTACAGCTGCAGAATGGGAGTGGGAGTTATCAAATGAGAGGATAATGGCCATCTTTAAAATCTGATTAAAGAGGTCACTTCCACCCTGCAGAGTTCAGGCTGGCAGTGCATATGGATTCAGCAAGTCTTAAATAGCAGTCCCTGCTAAAAACTGAAAAATACAGGGATTTCAGCTTCCATTCACTCATCATCAAATATTTTCATTTCTTTTTAGAGGGAAGAAGAGGAAGAACACTCAATTTCAACAGGGATGCACATACAGAAGTAAAAGCTTCTACAAAACACATGCAGAAGAATCTGAATTACTCCCTTATCTCCAGTAATATTTGAGTCATTAACACCTTTTTTACCTTTTTTTTTTCTCATCTGCACTTTCACTGGAGTAGTTTTGAGTATTACGATGAGACTTTATGTGAAGCAGCATGAAAATTAAGGTGTGGTCCTAAAATGCCATAAAAGACTTATAGAGTAAATTAAGTGGTATTTGAAGTAAATGAAGGTAAATGAAGTGTTGTATTGACAAGACAGTACAAAGTGCAAGATCTTTGTAGAGGTTTAAGCCCTTCTCATATACTTTCACTGTTATTTTTTGTGCAACAGACAAGTATTTATAGTAGATTCAAAAATATTTACTACTGCTTCTGTTACTAGTACAACTCAAGTAGAAGATTTTGAGTCTAGCTTGTGATCAAGCTGTAGCTTGAGAATGTCCAAAAGTTGTTGCTACCTCGAGCAGTTATGTATCCAAGTCCTTCAAAAACACAAACCAGAATTTATGTTTTCCATTTCCATTTCTGCTGTTGTCTCTGTATGTAGTTTAACATACATACTATACTAATAATGTTTCTTCATTAAAGGGATGGAAAGTGAGAGACTACATCCTACACCGTTTTTATCACAGCTTGTATTAAAAGGTATATGAAAAGTATAATACATACATCAAATCAAACCACATTTATTTCATCAGTCACAAGTGCAAATATAGCAACAAGTCAGTTCAGCAAATTACAACACATAGAGAAGAATGTAATGTAAATGCTAAGTACACTGACAGACCAACTTCAGAAGAGCAGCAAACTCCAGTTTATTCAGATAAAAATTTCTATTCTTTTTACCTGTAATCTAAAATAACATAATAAACCTAGATCAGGAATGTCTCTGCTAACTCATGTTTAACCAGGTATTCTGTTATTAGCAGTTCACATTATCCAGTGTGCAAAAGACCTGTTCAAGCTTCCTAGTAACAAATGTTTTGGTTTTAAGCAACTTTTACTCAATACTTAAATTGACTTTTACTAAATACTTAAATACAGTGCTGATACTAGTTAATATCTTCTGCTATTTGATATTACAAATTTAAGAATATATCTTAAAAAAACTAAGACCACCTTCAGTGTACCTGCACAATTCTACCTGGATCCAAAATGGATGACATTATAGATAAAATTTAATTTTTTTGTCAGGAAAAAAAAAAGAAGATAGACATAAGTCATATCAGGTTTTTTCCATGATCTTTAAATCTGTAGTTAAAATATATGCAGTACTAAGTACAAAATAGAAAACATTCCCACTAGAAAGATACTGCAGTTCAACTTGCCGTTTTTCCCTACTCCTTTGCCAAGGAACAAGTTTTATGCTGAACACTCAACCGCTATTTTGCTTTACAGAAAAGCAAAAGTTGACTTTTACACTGGAAATTTAGTTAGCCTTTTTCTTTGTTAAGAATTGTTTCTTCTTCTCTTTTTCTTTATAGGCAATGAATTGAGAGTCTGTACCAAAGATTCTGTCCCACCACGTGAAGGTTGATGCGTAGTTGCCAATAAAGTTCATGTGATGGAAATCATGAAAACGGGCCCCAGCATAGAATGGCACCAAATGAAGAGGGTTCAGCGGAACATCATAGCCACTATAGGGGGAAAAAAAAAGAAAAGCAACTATGGTAAAGATTTTTCACAGACATAAACAACAAAATATAGACATGAACTTGCCATTTTTATAAAATGAAAATACTGGTTTTTATTCTAAGGCCCTGAGGTAATCACTATGATATTGGCTTACTATTGAAAACAAGATCCCTCCAATCATAGCCAAATCAATCTGTAAACTATCCCACAATGGCTTTGGCACGTGCTTTTCAGCTCAGTTTACTAGGCAATAAAAAAAAAAATTAAAGCAAGTAATCTAAAAAATCAGACTTCCTGGCTGACTTCCTGATGGCTAAGCAGTTTTAACTGACTATGACTGATGTTAGAAAGAACGAACAAGAGATAACACTATCTTTTACCAACAGGCTATGTATGGACTTCAGCTCAGCAGCTCTTCAGAGAGCATCTCAAATCAACCACAGTAATAGTATGTCTATTCTTATTTTCAGCTTACTGCAAGTTCTTCAAGTATTTAAAATTCAAATATGTGATTATATTATAATCAGAGGAATTTCAATTCTTTTGCTTAGTAGTACTGGAAAGCATCTTACCACCACCTAGTGGGGAGAGCACAAGGTAATTTCTTATAAATGCCTCATGGGGGGATTTAACCAAAATGATAATTATCAGAGAAATTCACGTTTTGCATCAATTGCTTCATGTCAGAACATATACTTTGAGAAGTATACAAGCAACATGTAACTAAACCAGCAATGCTGGTTTATATGATGAGTTTACTAGTAGTTCATGTTCCACTAAAACATTTGACACTCAACTTGCAATAAGACACTAATGCTTCATAATATATTTACAAATACAAGGCCAAGTGTTAATACTAGAATTTCAAAAATCAACTCTTAGTGATGCTGTTCTCTTGAACACAGGAAAGAAAAGGTCATTCCTTTTGCAGATGAACTAAACTAAGCCTACTGGGATTTGCCCTGGCATTTTGGAGCCAAATTTAAAATAAGTCAGTTTTACCAGAGGCACAAGTCTTGTCTTTTTAATCTACAATAAATATACAAATAAACAGAAGAAATGTATGCATTTATCTTAAAGAGAGTCAGCGGTCATATAGCATAAAGTTTCTCTTCCCCTGGAAAACAGAAACAACTCTTGGCTGGAGTACCATTTTTTGTAATTGATTTTTGGTGTTATAATATGCATAAGATCACTTAAACTAGATATCGTAATGAGTCACCTAGCTTCTCAAAAGCTCCTTGAGATGCTCTAGCTGATAGTCCATACTCTTAACCAGCAACACTTGATGTTAACTCAAAACAGAAAACAGGCTGTGTCATTCTTTGTAAGATGCGTAAAAGCATTTCAATGCAAAATAAACAGTACATCTCAGTGAGATGTAAGTTTGAAACAGACTTAGGGACAAGAGAAAAAGCAATTATTAAGAAGCAGTGAGAATTCACCTGTGTACGTCAATGGTTTCCATCAAGCGACATATCACCCATGCCCACAAAAGAACCACATGATTACAGAAAACAACAATTCCAATAAAAAAGCCAGCTCCAAGGATAAGTGTTTCCAGAGGATGAGCATATTCTGCTTGCATTCCAAATGGAGACTAGAAAGAGATAACAGACAGGAAACAGTCACCATTTTCAATTTTACATACCCCCAAATCAGAACCACCATTCTGCGACACTCTCCCCTTCCCATTACTCCACAAGACTACAACAGGACAAGTGGAATGATGTTATGGGCAAAGAAAAGGGTATGACTGAGCAAGGGCCGTAACACACATATTCAGCTCTTCATTGGGAAAAGAGTATTCCAAGGTCATTAGTATTATCATTCCATTAGTAATTCCAAACACTTCACTACTAGTTGAAAAGTTGAAAACTCTTATTTAGGCTTACCATTACCCCAGGTCAAAGCGTTATTTCAGGAATATTAAAGTGTTTGGCAAGCTCCTATCAGCTTTGCTATACATCCAGTTTTGGAAGCAGAAGAAAGAAGGAAGCCAAAATATTCTCAGAAGCAGGATTCACTTAGAAATTTATTATAAGAATTAAAAATCCCCCATCTTCAACCATTTTTTAAAATAAATTCGTACCACTTAAATATTATTTTGAGATTAATATAAAACATTTTCTCTTATATATATATACATAGAAGCACCAGTCATTCCTACATTCAGTTTACCAAAACAAGATGTTCCTCAGAGTTTTCAAAACAGAAAACCATACAGAGAAAACAGATTAAAAAATTTTAACCTAATGCTGAAGGTTAAAAATAAGATCATCAGGAAAAAATACAGTCCACTTAGTCTTAAGGGATATTTTAAAATCATCACGTTTTACTATCAGGAAAAGTTTTTAGTGAAAAAGCCTATAGATCACTTCTGTGAGAACTACAAACGACTCTCAAGACTAACGGCCAAAAGCTTCTCTGGATAGAAATCTGAGGGGCTGCCAAGAGCAAGAACAGAGCAACTGCTCCTGCAGAAGTCTGTACACATGCATGCATCCACCAATACCAAGCTCCTCTATTACTGGCAACATGTCATCCTTGACCCAGCAGCTTGTAGTTTACTTTTGGCATAGGACAGGTTACACACTGAAACACAGCAGCACTCACTCCTGTGATCCAGAGGCAGTGGCATCTAAACACAGTGATATTAACTGTGAGTTGGAAGCACCCTTCGACCCTACTCATCTCACAATAACATTGCCTCCAGTCAAACGTGACTCATTACCTGGTGCTCAGTGCCAGCTCCACCACCACCAAATTGCAGGACCACCCAAAATCTCTTTACTGCACTGTGCCCTCAATGCAGTATTGTACAACGGGCTACACTGCTTCCAGAGGCCCACATTCAAAGCTGTAATCCTTCCCTGAATTAAGCAGATGATTCACATGACCAGGTTGTGCAAGAGCTGCCTGTTTGATCACATTCTGGAGATTGATATGCTCTAGATAACAGCTGAGGTGGTGGGGAACTGACAACCAACCAAAACCAGACAGTTACTATTTCCCTGCCCCTAACAATGAGACCTGTACGTACACTTTTTAAGGCCTGCTTCATGTCACTCAACAGATGTGATCAAACTTCAGCGAGAGTGCAATTTTTCATTCCCATGAAATGAAATAAAATTTCAGGAGACGTTTTTAGAAACAAAATGGATGACTGGTTCTTGACACAGAACTCAGAAAAAGACATCTATCCCACTGTCAGAGGGATGCAAAATTCTTAGGTCTTTCAAATAAGATGTTTAAATAAGTTGCATGAATCACGTACCATAAACTATTATTAAAGAAAAAAAATCAAGGAATACATACAACAAACTCATGGTGAACCTTATGGATATACTTGTAAATCCTCTTGTGATGCAGCAATCTATGCAGGAAATAGTGCCAGGCATCCTCAATCACTGCACATCCCAAACACTGACCCACCAGAACATACCTTTAAAAATCAGAAGAGCTATTAGTTATGGAATATGCCAGCAGATACACAATCCTATAAAAGAAAATAGTTTATATGCTAATAATGGTCAGAAACATTTATACCTTTTACTGTCTGAACACCAGTGCACTGACACTACTTTTTCTAACATGTTAAAAATATTAATTACCAGGTAAAAGGCTATTGTGCTTATCAACTCACCAGTTGATATGCTGAAATGAGTTAGCACACAGTGCAGCAAGCTGTCATTTCAATATTACACATGCAGTCTATAAAGAACAAACACAGACTGTGCGAGACCTTGATATAAAAAAACAGAGCTGCATCAGCTATCTAAACCAGACAACAAATGACTTTCCAAGAAAGATGACCTTCTGTGGTAAAGAACTGCTATTTGGGTTGGGCTCTTGTAGCTAGTTCAGCTTTTTTTTAAAAGTGTATCAGTTTAGTGAAAGAAAAGGAGACTATGAAGCAGGTGGTACATTCTGTCCTTTGAGGAACACCCTATTGCTATGATATAAAACAAGGTGAGGCAAGAAACACTTAGGATGAATAAAAAAGTTTGTCCAACATTTAACTCACTTCACCATGCATCTTGCTTCACTTCCATAACCTCCCTCTTAATCCCCCTTTTTCTGAGAATTAGAACAATTAGTGGCCATGTTAAAAAAAATCTAGAAAATTCTAATTAGCCCTTATAGCAGTTAATCATCAACAGAAGGATGATCAACACACACAGTTTATGTTGCCAAAAAATCATTGTGCATTAGAGTTGACAACACTAATTGTTAAATATTCTGCCTCCAATTGCATGTAACTCAGCATCAACATATCAGAAAAATCTACGTACCATCTAGGCATCTCTTCCCATTCATATGGAATGTTAAAGTACTCTGTGAAGTAATAGGTACCACAAATCAGAGGAAGCTGGATGAAGAAGTGATTGAAGAGGAGTGTTTTGAAACACTTCCACTGTTTTTCCCATGTTTCTGGTTTATCCTAAAAAGAAGCAAAAAGAATCAATTGTATTACATGTTTCTATCGCACGTAACTGAAGCACTGCAAAAATTCACTTGTAATTTTCATTGTAATTTTACTCTGTCATTTCCAGGATGTCCAAGCAACAGGATGTCTATATTGGAAACTTGGACATTGTAGTTATATGCTCTACTTGATGTGTTTGAACATAAATCAGGAAATGTATAGTTCACAGCTTTCTCTTACCTGTTGAATTTTATACTTTTGCATGTATGGTATAAACTGAAAGATAAATCCAGGTACACAGAGCAAAAAGTATGCAACTTCATGAACTATAAGTGATCCCCATGTTGCAATCTGGAACTTTGTGTAGTTATCCAGCATGTAATTCCAGGCATTTTTAAATGGCTGCTGCAGGGGATTGTCGGGCAAGAAAGAGTCTATGTATTCCACAGCCAGATAAGCAGAGTTCAAGATATTAACGGTGTCGTTCATTGCCATTGCTCAATCATAAAACATCACAATTAACAGTTCTTCTGTAGTTTTGAGTAATCTGCAAATTTTGAGAAAAATTTAACAGCAGTTAATCTTCAGAGAAAAAAAACATTATCTGTTATGCTATAACATACTTTTAAAGAAAAAACTGGGAAGGGAGGGGAAAGACAGATTCTTCTTCAACAGAACAGTCTAAAAGAACNTATCTGTTATGCTATAACATACTTTTAAAGAAAAAACTGGGAAGGGAGGGGAAAGACAGATTCTTCTTCAACAGAACAGTCTAAAAGAACAAAGTTTTAGATTGGTTTGAGAGGCAATCAGCTCTTAGGTTTTGAGATAATGTCAAGGGAGCAAATGCATAAAGAAGTATTAATTAATTATTAGCAAATTCATTTCAAGATTTTTGTGGGATAATCATATTCTGTACTAAAAGACCATAGAAAGGTCAAACGAGATTTAATAGATGAATTAACTATGATCTCTTGATTATTCAGTCCCATTCTTTTCATAGCTGTGAGCCACCATCCATGCAAAATACATCAACACTGTGGCTGGCTCGAGGCAATCCATCTTCTTGTAAGTAATGAACTTTTCATCACAGCTCCCCAAACCACAGTGGTTACATTACTGTAGGTGCCCTGAATGTGTGCTATTTTCAGACTAGGCTGATTGTTGGTTTGGGTTGGAAGGGTCCAACCCTCTTGGGATGGGAAAGGACACTTTTCATTAGATCAGGTGGCTCAAAGCCCCATCCAACCTGGTACTCAAAGACTTCCAGGCATAGAGCAACTTCTCTGGGCAACCTGTTCCAGCTCCTCAGCACTCTCACTGTAAAAAATGTCAGCCTTATGCCCCACCAAAACCTACCATTTTTAATTTCAAACCATTGCCCTGTGCCTTGTTGTTACAAGCCTTGGCTAAAAGCTCCTTTTATGTACCAAAAGGCCACACTACAGTGTCCTGGGAGCCTTCTCTTCTCCAGGCTGCCCAATCCCAACTCTCCCAGCCGCTCCCTTGGTGCCCCCCCGACAATTTCTGGGGCCCTCCTCTGGACCCCCTCTAACAGGCCCCCCCTACACTCAAACATCCTTGCAAGTCACAGGCCAGAGCGCACAGGTCAGTCCCCAGCTGGTACCTTCAGGGGAGGTTCAACACAAACCATAGAACGGATTAGGATGGGGAAACACCATCAAGTCCAACCTCTGCCCAAACACTACCTTGTCAATTAGACCATGGCACTCAGTGCCACATCCAGTCCTTCCTTAAACACCTCCAGGGACGGTGATTCCACCACCTCCCTGGACACCTCATTTCAATTCTTAATCATCCTAACACACTAAATAACATAGTAACCCAGTATCCAGCAATATTTTTTTTTTCTTTCTTAGCAACAGCATCACGACGCTGCCGTTCCTCATCAACAGCAAAAGCATCAGAGCAGACACCACCACACCGTACAACCGGAACCGCCGGGCACTCAAGGCAATTAATCCCCCCTCCTTCCCCGGCCAAGCCCCTGGCGAGTCGAGGGTCCATGGGCCAGGCTGCACCGGGACCAGGCTCGCCCGTCCCGCCCGGACCCTGCGAGGGCGCGGGCACACGCCGGCAAACACCGCCCACGCGCGGGGAGCGCACAGCGGAAGCGTCCGGCCAGCGGCACCCCCGGGCGGGGCACCACCGCCCTCGCCCCTCACCTGCCGGTGTCGGTGTCACCCGGTGATGTCGGTGTCACCCGGTGGTGTCGGTGTCACCCGCCGGTGCGCTGGTTTCGGCGCTGACGGCAGAGCGCGCCCACCGCAGCACTACCTCCGGCCGGGCCCGCCCGCTCCGCCCCCATTGGCCGCGCGGTGGCTGCGGCGGCGGGTCAGGCGTGCGCGGGGC
>VYZS01017469.1:14919-41849 GCA_013400695.1 Neodrepanis coruscans
CTGAGACAGATCTTCTAAAACCAAAAAAGATGGCTTGGGCATTCAGAACAATTATTTGCAAAGAGTTTAATGCAGACTGATAAATGTGTAGGTTTTTTGGTGGTGTATGTGATTACATCCATTGAAACATACTAGACCACAACACAACAAAAAGGTTGTGTTATTAATATTAATTTGGAAAGAATGTGAATATTATTGTTCAGTTTTGGTGACTGGTTACTTTATAGTTTTATGTTGATTATAGCCAATTATTGCTTACCCATGGAGTGTACATTGCATTTCAAATAAATCTGTGAACATTTAAATCTACAAACTCTATTTTCAGTCTAGCTTTCTTCTATTACTGCGTTAATGTAGTATTACTGTTGCTGTATGTTGATTTTAGCCAACTAAAACATGACAGAAACATCTAATAGAGAGATGCCCTGTTTCACAGGAAAAGTGTCTTCAACAGCATAACACTACAGAGCCACCTCTGTCTCAGTCACGTCTGTGCCATAGTGAATCTTGATGGCACTTGTCACCTGTTGCTGCAGTTGTTTGTATCCACAGCCAAAAATTCAATATCCTTTTGGTCTAATTCTGCTGTGACAGAATAAGCTATTTCTCCATTTGTCCAGATGTGCTGTTTCATGCCTGTATCAGTAGTGAGTGACTGCAAATGCATTCTTTTGATTTTCTTTGCTAGTCTTGCAAAGCACAATAGTGTTGAACTAAATATCATAGAAAATCCACACAGGAGGAATGATGCTGTATAGCTGCCAGTTGTGTCCACAAGCCAACCTGTAGGAAAAAAGTAATGGATTTTTAAAGGTCCGCCAGTATTCTGATAATTTCCAAATCCTGTGACCAAAGGGAGTTTTATAAATTTGTAAATGTGTAAGTTATCACATAGAAATACAGCCAAACAATACAGGTTTACATCACCATCACTATACTTTTACCTCCTGGAGCAGGAAGGGATTTGTCCTCAGCAGGCAGTTAAGATTCTTATGGGCTTTTGTTTGGAGGTCAAATCCATGAGAAAAGGCACAGCAGTCATCACCACAACACTAAATAAACACCTTCCAACTGCATGGATTTATCTGACAGTCTTTACACAGGCTTACAGTGCCCTGACATTAAATAATGTGTGCATGAGATCCTCATACAGAAACATTTAGTGAGCTATGCCTCAGGCTCATGCTTCACTTAAAATAATTCTATTTAGCAATAATTTTTGCTATGGAAAATTAAATTAAAATCTTCAAAAGCAGTGATTAATAGGGAATTGATGTGAACAGCAGACAAAATATGCAAGCTACATACCACACACACACACACATATATATATAAATATGCTTGGCTGTTTGAAAAATATCTCTGACCTTCCAAAATATTAAAAACTGTGTCAAGTTCTTTCATAAGAATAATAGGAGTACATCTCTCATCTTTAGATCATTGTAATGGAATCGATGGGGAAAATGATGATCAGATATTACAGTGATGAGCTTGTAACCACATAGGAGCTGACTCACCCACGTTATCAAAGCAGTTTGGATATTGAAACATCAAGTCCTCCACACCAAGAAAAGAAAATCTTGGAATTAAAATCTCTTTAAGTTACATTTTCAAAACTGTGTAATTTTACAGTGAAATATTTTGCTCCTTCTACTTGCACAATTTCTAAACTATGTGAAGTGGTGATGTAAGAGCTCTTAGAAACCCACTCCATACTGGTTTGTTTTTTAAATTTGATCTTGCTCATGTATGTAGAAATTGTACCACCAAGACAGGGATGAGAGATCTAAAGACTCATGAAGATCTAGGTGTGTTATTTCTCTGCTCAGAGGCTACCTCCACATTTAGTGTGCATTCGGTGTCCTTCCTCTCCTGTTACATCACACCAATAGGTAAACCTGAATATAAGATTATAGGAAAGTTATCTGGGAACTGACCTGCCACAGGTGGGCTCACTAGATATGGTATGGCATGCAGAAAATACACAACACCCAGTGCTGATGATAATGAAGAAGTCCCCACTACATCTGCTGTCATGACAGGGATCAGTGTTACATAGGCTCCATCAAAGTAGCCAAAGGTAAATGAGAAAGGCACAAGCAAGGGGAAGTTTTGGAGAACTGGTAGGAAAAGACAACAAAGGCCATCCATTCCCACAGCAAAGAGGTAGCAAAAGTACCGATGCTTCTTCAGACACCTGCAAATTTCAAAATAGAAAATCAAAATATTATCACTGAACACAGCATCTCAGTTTCTATGATCTGGCATGCAGTGTGTCAGTCTCTCTCTCTTTTATATAGTTCAAATTTAAGTACATTTTCTTACACAGTCTTTAAGATTAAAACTCAGCGCTGACAAGCCCAGGTAGGGGAAGCTGTCCATCTACAGCTGCTGAAACATCTGCAAGCAGCAGTCCATGCTGCTGCAGTGTTTTTCAGGATGTTCAGAGGAGCCACACTGTTGCCAGGATTTTGCAGTCTTTTGAAGTTTCAGTGTTTGAAGCAGTATTTCATTATTTCATTGGGCTTTACATCCCAGCTCAGCAAGGTATTCCCAGTATTATACATAAAAAATTGCAGCTCTCTTAGCTGTCATTCTCCCAATCAGCCCTTAAACAGAGTTAGCATGAGCTAAGTGAGCTGTCAATTCCCTTCCTCCCTGTCCCACAAAACCAGTAATTGATTTTCTCTACAAACTGAAAAAGCACAAAGAATGCATCCTTTAGAATCAAAATCCTTGTTAATTTAGCCAGAATCTACTGATGCTACAGTTGCTGTGATGTTTGGAGAGAGCTGAGTTCACAAAGCATGGGGAGTTCTTACATACTGGAAAATGTACAAGAACTTTCAGTCAGTCCTTCTAAGTATGTGCCTGATAGTGTTAGGCCAGACTCTTGACCCTCTTCCATAACTTCTGTGCCTCCCAGCAGCACAAAAGAGATGGAGAGTCAGAGGAAGCAGAGTGAAATCCTC
Source organism: Neodrepanis coruscans (assembly GCA_013400695.1). Taxonomy (NCBI): domain Eukaryota; kingdom Metazoa; phylum Chordata; class Aves; order Passeriformes; family Philepittidae; genus Neodrepanis; species Neodrepanis coruscans. Next base: position 17,892 of record VYZS01017469.1, read on the forward strand.
TAGAAAGCAGATACAGAGAATCATGTTCAACATACCTCAGGCAGGGGGTTACATTTCAAATACACAAACACATAATTTCTTCAGTAAAAAAGATATAAAGCCAGCAGAATTGAAAAAATCCAGGAGAGACAAAAACATTAAATATTAAGCATTTCTGAAAGTTAACACTGTATGTTGGTTGGTTTTTTAAGTTACACATGCTACAGAAAAAGTCTATATCGTTAACTTTTCTATGTGTTATACCTCACTTGCATCCAGCCTCCCACCAGCTAAAGTGTACACTTGCTTAGTTATAAGCCCTTACCTTCTGTCTGTTAGCCATCCAAAGGTGATATTACCAATGATGTCTATGACGCCAAGTATGGACATAAGGAAGGCAGCCTGGTGATGACTCACTCCAACACTCAAAGCATAAGGCACTAGGTAGACAAAAAGAGGGCTACAGCCATATGCCATAAATAAAATTGACACTGCCAGCACCATGAAGCCTGGCATCAGTAAAAAGTCATATTCCTTCCACGAACAGTAGCATAAACATTCATGAGACCACACTTTGATTAAAGGTGAACAGATGGACATTTGCTTTAAGTCTTGTTTCTCTCTTTCAGGGACATGATCCTGTTCAAGAAACTCAGGAACAGTTTTATGATCCTCCTTAAGAGAAATAGGCCGCATCAAAGCACCACAGACACAGAGGTTTAAAACAAAACCTCCCAGGATGAGTAAAGCTCCTCTCCAGGAAAACTGCTCAATTAAGAGCTGAACCACAGGGGCCAGGATGAAGGTACCAATTCCACTTCCTGACATGGCTATTCCATATGCCAATGCTTTTCTTTTGTTGAAGTATTTGCCCACCATCGCAATAGCTGGAGAATAACAAAGTGCAAACCCAAGTCCTAGAAGAGAAAGCATAGTGCACATAGCTTAATACTAAGTGTGACACATGGAACATATTAAATTAAACGCAAAACTTATTTTCATTAGAATAAATTAATAGATAGCTTTTTCTGATTCTGTATCATACAGCCTAGTCAGAGTATAATGAGAAACTAGAATGACTTCTTTCTTCCAGTAGCAGAATCACTGACTTGACAAACTTAACCGAAGACCAATCCACAATAATAAGGCTCAGAAATAAGTGGCAGGGTCTCTTAATAACAAGTACAACTACTAAACATCAGAGAAATTGTGTGTCAGCCTCTCCTGCCTGCAAGATGAGGTCTTGCCCCAAGGTCTACACCAATGCTGGCACTGGACACATTGTCCTAATGAGGCACCACTTTGTGTTTTGGTCTATTGCAGACTGAACATTTATTTTCAGGTCTTTGGAACACAGTACAAAGAGTCTGTCTCTATTACTAATATTCTACAAAAAACCCTTCTTGGTCAGCTAAACAAACTCCATGCAACAGCTGCTTGGAGTCTTGACCATTTTAAATCCCTGCCTACAAGTAAAGAGGGGAGAACAGTCTCAGAAAACAAAGCCAAATCCAGTTGAGTAAACAAAAAAGATTCATCTCCTGGACTGAGAAAAATGCTGTGGTCTCTGCTGCAGAACCAGAGAGCAGATTTTAATCATCAGGTGGTTCCTGTAACACTGAAACTGATTTTCTGAATCAGTCATAGGAATGAGTTCCTGATTAGGGTTTTGGAGCTTGTCCTACATTGAGGGTAAAACAGACCCCACTGCCAACAGAGGAGATAATCACCCAGTGCCATAACCAGCTTGCCACATCCTCCTCAAAGGCCACACTGTGTAGGACAGGCACTAAACCTGCCAGGATGGAATAAGTGGATTAGAGGGACTCTGGGCAGCGGGTGCCTGGCCTGGCACCTGTCAGAAGGCGAGGGGAAAACCAGGGCACAGAGCTGGGGTTGGACATGTACAGGCAGCAATCAGACGAGCAGCCCTGAGCTAAACATCATCACTTCAGAGCTGTGAAAATCATACTCTATTTAGCATACACAACATTTATTCTTTAGTGACTTGGCAGGGGGGAAATAGGTTCTCAAAAAAACTAATAAATGTCCTGTGAAAAATGGAAATGCCAAGTTTAGGGCTGAAAACATTTTCTTAGAAAGAACTCTGATACTTCTTTGACCCTTCCTTTTCTCACCTCTGCTTACTCTTCACAGGTTCATGTGCTGCAGCTTTTATGGCTTTAGACATTCACCCATTATGGTCCGACCTCCTCTCTGGGTTGGAGGCACCACCTCTAGTCTTTACCAACAGTTCACTTCTCTGTCAATCAGTTGCCACAGACTAGAAGTTCATTGCTTGTAGAATTGGCTCTTTACTCCATGCATAAAGTGCAACTGCTTTTCCACCTCAATATTCACTGGAGTTCCAACTAAGGAAGCCTCAGAGGCATTTGCATGGTATGTGGCAGTCCCTTGAGTTACAAGAAGCCTTTCTATTTGTTATGAACACATTTGTCAAAGATTAACATCGTAATACAGAAGTAACATGCACTACAATAAGGATTTTTTTTTTAACAAATAAGCTGTTGGCAGCATGTGAACTGCAGTAATTCCACCAACTCATTACTAAACAGCAGGGCACCAAGTACAAGGTCTTATATCACCGTGGCTACCAGGTCAGTATTAATGAGGAAGGAATGTCAGTGTGACCACGGGCCCCTCTCTCAAGTCCCTCTGTGCACAGCAAACACAGGCAGATAGGACAGAGGAAAGACATTTGATATCACCATACCTGAACACAAAAGGAAGAGCTGCTACAGCAATTCTACCCACCAGTAATTTTTTTGCTTTTCAAATGCAATGTAATGTAGATGAAAATAAGGTGCACAGCTGAGATGCCAAGTATTCACCTAGTGCTCCTCTGCCTCTTCCTTAGTCTTATGTTTTGATTTAACCTTTTTTTCCTAAACAGCCAAATATTTTGAGGCAGTCTAGAACTCCTACCATAACAAAGTGCTCTCACATTACAGGCTAAAAAGGAAACTATTTCACGTGTATCACCTGCAACAGCAGTTCTTCTTGACCTCCTATAAATTCAGAACTTTATCCTTAGTCCTCTCTCTAATAGAAATTAAAGAGTTGCTTTTGCAGGGTGCTACACTTACGTTACATGAGACTCAGTGTGTGCTGAAGCTCCCACAGGTGCAGCCAAAGCCTTGCTTTTATGATTAAGGAAACAGGTCTGAGTATCTATTTGACCAGTGCGGTGACAATATGACATGGAAAGAGATTACCCATAATTTTTAACATTCCTGTGTTGTGTTCCTGGCAGCAACAAAGGAGCTGAATGCATCCTACCTGTAAGGACTCCTAATGATAAGTAGAGATGTTCCAGACTGGTGGCAAATGAACCCAGAATTAGTCCAGTAGATGCAAGCAGCCCTCCTAGCATGATACCAACTTGGCAGGATACATGATTACTGATTAAACTCCCAAGCGGGGCTTCAAAGAAACAAATAAAGCTTGCAATTAATGGCAGGTCCTCAAACACTGTTCATTGCAACATCAAGGAAAAGCAAGCAGAAGGTAAGAAGGAGAAAATGGTGATAGCAGGTACATAGAGTGTTCTTCCAACATTCCCCGTATTGCAACAGTATGAGCACCAAAAAAAAAAATAAATTTACAGTAGCTGTCTCAGCATCTATTTTCATAGCTCAAAATCATTGTGGGACACATCTGCAGTACTAGGGTTCAAGAGAGGTACTAGGAGTCAAGAGCAACAAGAGCTCACAGTGTTCATCACTCCACGCTTACAACACTCCAACCTTTCCCCACCTGGACTTTGCACTTCAGCCCTCAGTAACTTCAGGTGTCCTTCCACACACCTCCCTGGCCTTCTGGGCTCTTCGTCACACTCAAACAGGAAAGGTCTCACATCTTTTAGCCTATCTGAAGGGCTGCTACCCCTTCTCCTTCACTTCTTCAACACTCATGTCTCCCAGATCACCCTGCCTCTGTCATGGGATGTCATCACTAGCCTTCTCCCTTCTGTACTACCTGCAACACCAGGGCAGGTAGTTACCCTTATTTCTTGTTTGCTAAGATGCAACCTGGCTGACACAAGTCAGTTGCTATGTCACATTCCAGCTGTGTCCCTCTGCCTGTCTAGCAATTCTCATGGATTAACCCTCTTCCAGGACTAGGGCATGGATTTTCATCTAGCTGTATAGCTTGAAACAAAACCCACAAGAAATTCGGTACAACTGCTGCATTGATGCATGTCATTTTACGAACACTGAATTTTCTTTTGAGAGAGAAGACTATTTGTAAATATACATGTTTGGTAAAAGGAGGATGACTGTGACTTGATCTGGAGGCAAGATGTACATTCTACGCTAAGTCTCAAATATGACTGCAATCAAAAGGCTAAAGAAACATGTGTTGACTTACAGCTCTCAAACACGACATGTCCCACAAGACCTTGACAAAAGTACATTTCTGAAAACTTAGGTCATTTCACAAAAAGAAGTTCTCCTTCTTTTCTTTAGTATGAAGATACTCCCTTCCTGCACAACTATGCTGAGGCAAGCATCTTGGATATACTTGGATATATCATACTCTATACAGCCCGCAGTATTACTCTTTTCCAGCTGATTCCATCAACTTGTGAACATGCTAAAACCAGATAGAACTGATGAAAAGGCAGCCACAATAGGCTTAAAAGGGTAATACACACCACAGAGCATTGTAGCACAGTCAACAATGGAGTGGATCCAAGCAGTTCTGGCATAATCCTGCCCAAAGTATGCCTGAAACTCCACAAAAAATATGGAGATGCATCTAGGACAGAAAACACGAACACCAATCTGTTAACTTGGGATATTTGCCTCAGAGAAAACACCGGTCTCATTCTTCAGGTATAAAAAGTACCCACTTGAAGGTCCTCTCCAGCTCCCAGGAAAATCAAATCTGTGTTTTTTCTATATGCCAACGAGATGGAGAAACATTTAAACGGCTTCTAAGGGCTATTGGCAAAGTAGGTTTACCATAATGCATGAGAGACAAGACATGAAATATGAGAACAATCTTTGCTTTGCACTGGCAACAACTGAACCAAAAATTGGTGTCCAATTATTATCTCAAGAGTGGGATTAGACAATTAGACTATGTAGAGCCTAATTCAGATATATAACTACTCAGGAGAAATTATGAATGTTACAATACCACATGTTTTTCACTGAGGTGTCTGCCTCTAGAGTTTTCATAGCTCACTGTATTTTAAACTTAAATGAAGCTGAAGTTGTAATTATCACCAGAAATTTATAGCCATATTATGATGTTACTTCCCTGGTACATTAAGCTGTGGCTTCCCAGTTCTTCACTGACCTGGTTGCTCACTATTCACATCTACTGGACAACATAGTATCTATAGAGCAAACACCACCTATAGCTATGTGTTCATGTATGGACAAGTGCAAAGCAATGCCTTACAAACAGAGAATCAAAAGACAGCAGAAGCCTGTGCGCCTTCCAACATTTAAAATGCATCCAGAAAAGATTTCTTTGGTCTGCTTAACAAGTGTTATTTTCTACCTGTCTCTGCAGGGGAACAGATTAAAAGACTGCATAGTTTCATCCTCATTTCTGGATCAGCAAGAGATGCTTTTTCTCCCTCTGCTTTTTCCTCCAGCAAATCAATGAATGACCACTTTCTTCAGCTTTTATATAGTCTAATGCCAGCCATTAGATGATTTCTTGGATGTAATACATTTCACACATGAAAAAGGAATTAAATCCACTAGGAATTCTCTACTATTATTATGGAATTGGTACATTTGCATACATTAGCTAACACTGTATCAGTGTTTCTATGTTCCTTTTATGCTGTTGAGTCCAAGACCCTAGGGTTAGATCCCTAAACCTGGCAGCTTTATTTTAAAAGGAATACAAACTTTAGGTAGGAAACACTGTATGTGCATTGTACTGACTGTCCAACAAGACACTGATTCAGTGTTCCTCACTTACCAGGGTGCTTATCTCTCTGCTTAATATAGTTTAAAAGTCCATGTTCACACACACCAGGCTCCTCTGTCTCCAGTCGACATCAAAGTCACTGTGGAAGCAATCTCATCCCAGATTGCATTATGTTTATGCAAAGCAGCAGTCTATTCCTGTTCTTTCTATTTTTGAGAAAATATTTTCTGCATAGTTCAGATACCAGAAGGGTATAGAGAGGGGCCTCTTCTCTAGGGCTCAGACCTCAGGCAGGACAGCACCTGAAATGCTTGCAGTAGGAGAAGGAGGTATTTACATGTTTTTCAGATACATTTAGGAGTCAAGCTAATTCACTGGGACTAGCAAAAATGAGCACAGCTATGGGATTAGAGCGACAAAGTGAACCCAAAGAGACACTACATGATTCTTCCCTCCCCAGCCAAACCACCACAGCCTGAAATAGCACTACCTGCCCCAGGCCTTGATTCTGTAAGAAATCAAGAAGAGAGTGCTGAAAGCTAGAGCAGCTGTCAGAGGAAGCAAGACTTAAACCAGACGGCTCCTAATCCCTTGGCCATTTCCACAGTTTTAAGGGTTTCAGGAAACCTTTAAAAATGTAGCAAGAGTTTGTACCTAACTAGAATAACCCTGGAAGCTGTGGGACATCAGGGGAGCTCCAAAACCCTCTTCCTAGGGAAAAAAAAATAAAAATAATGCCACAAACAGGTCAGCAAGATAAGCAGTTGCCTTTACCTTGTCACAGCCCTGGTACAGATAGTGACAAGAAAGCATCCAGCAACGATCATCCATCCCCAGCCTCCATCAGGAGGGCCAGTGTGCCGGGCCCGCTGTGTTGAGGCCATGGTGATTCCTCCCTCCTCCTTGCCTCAGTGGCAGGGGCTGACTTTGGCTGGCATACCAAGCACGGGCCAGGGCTGCTTCACACTTGGGTCACTGGCCATCTGAGGAGAGAGGGAAAGAAAACAGACAGAGAGGGAGTCAGAGCACATTGCACACATTGTAACCTGCACGGCTGGGAAGGACATTTTGCTTCAGCTCTACTGCAGCAAGGTGAGAGTTTTCCTCCAAATGCAGTTTATGAAAATTTGTTGGAAAAAAGAGGGCCATCAGAATTTGGCCCTATGTCTGGTATCACACTTTTCATAGTAATTTGCCCAGCAGTTACATCCTAGAACACGATACCCTCTGCCCCCCTACATGTCACAGTGCATATGTGCAAGTCACACACTTTACTGCTGCCAGTCACTCGGCTCCCTTCAGCAGGCTCCCCCCAGCTCATGCCAGCCCCTGGCTGAACAGCATTTTCAATTGCAATCTCCACTCAAACTAGCTATTCTTCCTTGTATACAACTTACAGAATCACAGAATTAACAAGGTTAGAAAAGACCATTGAGATCATCAAGTCCAACCTATTACCTAACACCATCTCATTATCTAAATCATGCAAAATTTTTATTTGAGAGCATAGAATTTTTACCTTTTTTTATGAAAATGTTCACTGCAAAATCAGATGATAAAAGGGCCTTCTTGTTCTCGTAAGTCAAGCCCCAGATGAAGGCTGTAATCAGTGGGACACAGCAACTTCATTTTGTGAGCATGGACAATTCACCAATGGTTAGAGCTAGTCCGTACCCTTCTATCCACTTAAATCCAAGTATTGTCCGCATCCAGGCCATAAGATAGTCTCTAAATGCACACTAGGTGCTGCAGGACACTGCAGGAGACCAAATGCACCCACTAGACCCAAGGTGAATGACTGAGTTATGCTCTGCTAATGCTGTGGGTGTCACCAGCAGCACGGGACCAACAGCCTTTCTACATCAGTGACTGTATGGCAGGGCTTGATCGAGGGATCCAAGACTCCCCAGTTTACTCAGTGCAGGAACACACAGTGCTGGGTGTCAGTGGTGGATTTCAGACCATGTTTTTGCCATCATCAGCAAGCCCTTAGCCCCCGGGTGAATCAAAGATTTTTAAGACATAAGTAAACAATCTGGGATGTTTTTCAGTTTTCCTTGGAAAGAAAGCTAAAATATCTTCTACATCACCTAACTATGACACATACTAAATATGCAACATTGCCACTGACAAAAAACACAGGCTGCAGAGCCACTTAACAAGGCAATTCAACAAAGCATCTCTATGACTAATAATGTATATTCTTGGTCCTTGAAGCTGCTCAGACAGGCGATGGTCAAAGCTTGACTATAGAAAGCCCAGAGCTCCCTGACCCAAACCTGTAAGGCATCCCAGATAATAAATATCACCACAGCTGAACCATGAGTGGCCTTCCTGAGATATCAGAAATTGCACCTCAAAACCATTACAAAATTATTATAAGAAAACATATACACATTGCCAAATTTAAAGGTGAGCAAAGTAGGAAAAAATAGGCATGACAAAATAAACAAAAACCACAACACATTGAAAGCTTAGTTGAATTCCTACTAGACTGTAAATAATACCCTGTAACAACACAGTATGAGAGAATCAATGGACTCTTTTAAAAAAATATATCTTTGGTAGTGTTTTGATTGAAAAAGGATAAAAAATGGTATCCTAATCTACCTGCTTGGCTTTCTAAGCCCAAGAATTACAACTGATCATACAGGGTATGATCAAGCCCTAAGTGCTAACACAACTCAGTCCATATATGTTAAAACCTTAAAAACCTAGTGCAACTTACAAAGATAGGGGTTAAGTCCAAAAGTCAGGGGCTGTGCTGTCATATGAGGCATCTGAACTGCCATGGGAAGTGAACAGAAGAGCTGTTCATAACCTCCCAAAAAAATGTGCACTTGTCAATGTTTTTGAGCAGTGACTTAAGCTAACCATGTCTGAAACAATATGCTTGGAAAATACCACTGAATAAAAATATCCATAAAGGATGCCAAAACTGTATTTTACTGCCATCCAGTTACACAAGCTAAACCAGCTAACTTTAAATATTTGTTCCAGATCTTTGTGTATTCCACAAGTACCATTTACTTTTCCCTCTGTGCTAGTCAGCCTGTATTGCATGTTTTATAGTATCTGGAAGTAAAAATTACTGTCCTTTTTTCTCTCTTCATTTAATCGGCTTTGTTAATATTTACTTATAACTAAAGCCCAAAGAAATGCCCAATACATGCATTAGAACATGTACTAATGCCCTTTTATTATTCTCTTCTCCTCCATCGTCACAAATATCTGTTTCATCATAAGTTAAAATTGTATTATAAGGCCTTTGCAAGGTCTACTTGCACAGATAGGCAGGATATACTGCTTCAGCTCTACTGCAGAAAAGCGAGCATTTCCTTTTAAATGCAGTTTATGAAAATTTACTGGAAAAAAGAGGGTTATTCTCTGTGTTGATATGGAGTCTAGCACAATAGCAATTTTCATTGCAGCATGAAGTACTATTACAATATAACTCACACTAATGAACTAGTAGAGAGCTCAGGTATGATAAAAACAAAAACTCTAACAACGTGCTTCTCACTTCTCTGGCTCTTTGGAGGGACACATAGTACTCTGCTCTGCCTGACTATGGAAACCACTCCCTCTTTGTATGAAGAACAGGCCACATCTCAGATGTGACACATGAAATGGCAGTTTGGACTACGTGTCAGTGGTCACAGTAGCTCACAAAGATCAAACAAGAATTCATGGCTGGGATTATAAAAATTTTTGTAAGGAAAGAAGTGGTATTTCATGAATAGAGTCTCCTAAATGAGTTTAGAGTCCCAGCTGGATGCAGTCTTTACAAGTTCATTCCTACAGCTGATTAGAAAAATCACACAAAGCAAATTAAACCCAAATGAATTTATGATTTTAAACTTCATCTTCAAGTTATTAAATTACTAGGATTTATGCACATAAAAGATCAATGAAAGCTCTGGAATGGAGACCATAGGACAGTTTCCTATTTCTGACACAACTTTCTAATACACAGGGAAAAATGCCAATGTAGCTGACAGAGCTTTCTGGTAAGTTTCTGCAGGTGTCCACATAACCAGTAGGACATCACTAACTTCTTCACAAGCCTTAAACTTTGCATTTCAACTAAAACATCACATTTTTTTTACCTTACCTATTTGATTTGATTCAGGACAAATACACAGCAGTGCCAGTGTGTACCTACACCCTCTTTTCCTTCCCACTATAATCTGCCAAAAGCCTCTGACACAAACAAACTGAGGAAAAAAAGAGACAACATTTGGCTAAGGCAATAAAATAAGAAAACATGTTTGTATAGGAAAGTATAACACTATTTACAAAATCTGAGGGAGGCTGAAAATGCCTGCAGTCAAAAGTTAGGTAGAGGATGCCAAGCACACGACACAGAAGACACATCCATGGACTCATCACTTGACACACACCTTGTGTATTTGCCTTCCCGCGTGCACTGCTAATTCGTAAACAGGCCGTATTGCTCATGTGTTGATTCCTTCCAGGCAACAAAATTTTGCAGGGTTTATGTCATGTTTTGAGTAAGCTGACATGAACTAATGACTGATTCTTTATTTTTAACTGATAGGGCCAATTATACCTCCCTTTCCGTACAGCTTCAAGCAACAATTACCTTATGAAATGTGTGCAAACATTGGATCTGCAAGTTATCTGGTGGCTAAGGCAGCAGTTACTTGATTCTTCATGGTTGATCTGTGTATGACCAGATCAAAAAGCAGCATGATTTGATACAAACCATCACTACCACATCTCTCTCTACTTAGATGGAAAACAAGATTCAACATTTTGTGAGTGTCTGTGTCTAACCTAGACACAAAAAAATGTAGCTATCTAATCTAGCATGAAGTCTGAGTGGCACAAACAGATTATGCCCTGATTTGGCAAGGAAGTTTGCCATTAACTTATCCTGCCAAATTCACTTGAACAAGAAGAGCCAGTACCAGTGCTTTCCATCACATTTTGCATATAATACTAAGGGCCTCAAAGGTGGATTTATTGCATTATTGCAAGTTTAATATATTACAAATACCTGGATGATTGAATAGTCCATATGAATCCATGTCAGCCACCTGAATTAACAAGGCACTCATAAAGTTTGCATTATTTAGCTGAAGAGTTTCCAGGCAATCACAAGTAATGCAGTTAGGCGGAGTTTGCATAAGCATGTGATACATCGGAGAGGGATCCTGAGCAATTCAGACATACCTTTGCAGCACTTTTGCAGAGTCTTGGCAAGGCTAAGCTTCTTGTTTTGGATCTGAGTAGTATCTTTCATTGGTCCCTCTAGAGGAATGAAGGGGTTTTTTTAAGTTCTGATTATTAAGGGTGGAGAACGAACATCCAGGAATGCCAGAGGGATAGCAGGAACCATTCAATAAGCAGAAATATACACAAAAATTTTCAGAGGAGTCAACAATCTCTGCATTCAGACCCCTACCTAATTTTAAAGCACAAACAGCAGTAGCTGAGTGCCATGGCCTCAGCCTAGATCTCTGGCCCAACTTCCCAGGCAAGCTTCAGATCAGCGTTGAGACCCTAGTTCACAGTTTAGCTGTACATTAACGTACTTGGGAAGAATTTGATGACATATCAGGCTAAGCAAACATAGATTAGCTATTTGGTTACATGGTTACTTGCTGTTTTTCTCCCGGAACCCTGCCTGCCAACATACACACAAACAGCAAACATTTAAGAGGTTACAAGCAACTGAAAACAATATTATAAGAAATGCCTGTCCAACATAGAAATAGTCCTCCCTGTAGCAGATCAGTGCAAACCTCATCTCGACTTTCCACTCGGTTCAAGGAGTATTGTGCCTTTCACAGCCACTGAGCTAATAGGCAAGTTAAATAATTACCTTTTTTGCTGCTGCACATCTAAAAGCACTTACTATGTCAACCCAACAATTTCAGTCTGAGGTTAGAAAACTTCATTTGCTTATATGCTGGTGTTGTTTTCTAATTATCTGTATCATGGATAGACCAAATTGTGTATTCTGAAAATGAAGGTGAACAGGCAGAAAGCACACCTTGTCTGAGGAATTATGTATTCCCCCTTCTCAAACCTAAGTTTGCTTTTATGGTGCATCTTTTTCTTAACCTTTCTGGTACGGGATGAGACTCTTTCGGCACATCTGTTCCACCTTCAGCCCTGTAAGGCCTGATCCCCTCTGGCAGCACTGGCTGCTATTATAACACATCTCAGATATGCATTAAAAGTTCCTGCTGTTTTAGACACCTAAAAGAAAGCAGGATCAAAACACAATCTCATGAAAGAAGTCTGTACTTTGCAACCTTTGCTAGATGATTTTCACTAAAGCATTAAGTAAATGCATTTTATTGCAACTTCAAAGAAGATGCAGGTGGGGTGAAGATGGCAACAAATTCTGCTGATCCTAAGAAAGCCTAAGTTACACAATGTGCCCTATCAGCTCACAAAACAGTGACTCTATTTCCCCAAGTTAATACATTAGGTTTAATCTGGCAGGATAAATAACCTATCATTTACTTCAGCAGCTGTTTTTGAGAACCCTGGAAAGAAAGTAAGTTCTCCTGGGAGCATCTCCCTTACTTGGTCTGCTCAGCAAGCAGAAAGGAGCAGGTAAGGTTACTAAAAAGGCATGGCTATAACCTTGCACCTCATCACAAGGTCTCTTTTACCGGGGAAAGGCGCACAAAAATCCACAGCAGCCTAGCAACTGGCCAGCACAGTAACAGGAGCCATTGACCTTTTAAATACAGCTCGAAACCAGCAAAGCGCTCCCTGCCCCCTCTGCCCGCCCCGCCGTCCACAATGGTTTTCTTCCTTAAAGAAACTGATTCACAAATGATACCACAACAGTGTAGAGCTCCAAAGCATTTGTATGACAAAGGACAGATGAACAGCAGCTACAGTCAAGCAGCTACAGTACAGCCTTGCCTTCAGACTGGGGGTTGTATTTTTCCTACCTTGTTCAGCTACTCCATTTACAGCATTGAGGGACCTGGGCAGCTCCATCATCTCAAGAAATACCATCTCATCTGCCAAACAGTTTGGATGCTTTTTGAAAACGCTCCATTTGTAGAGGGACAGCTTCAGCCAGAGGAACAGGCAGAAGGTCAGGTTTGTATCACAGCTGCTCCACAGCAAGAACACATAGGTCCCAAACCATACTGAAAGTCTCCCCCCGCTGCTTTCTGCTTCTTCATACTATCCTAGCTACACAAAATCAAAATGGCTGTGTGTTAAGATGCCTTTGCAATTCTATCAGAACCGCATGGAAGGATTTAGTGCAGTTTATCCCAAAGGAGCTGGCCCAAATATGTATACCAGCATAAATAACCACAGAATCCAATGCTTACTTTTACCTGTTTGATAATACAGAGATACATATGACAGAAGAATGAGAAGGAGACTTACCTAGAATTTTTTTCTGGATCATATATATACTGTATGTACCATTTGCGGCCTTCACAATGAAGATGGGTAGGGCAAGGCCTGAGAAACTTGTGACACAGAATGCCAGGACACACTCACAGAGGAGGTTCATTCGCATCAAGGAATTTAATTTGTACTTTTCTTGTGAACAACAACATACACAGCTTTCAAAGTCACCTTAAGAACATTCATGCAGAGGAATTTTATGAAGAACAAGTATAAAGCGGTTTAAGCATAGCTGGTGAAAATTCATTAATACTTAGAGTGAAAGGTAACAGAATTGCATATATTTACTACACTTAATCTATGCACCTAGTTTCAGGACAGTTTTAATATCTTCCTATATTTACCCAATTCACATAGATCTAGGACAGATCTTCTATCTTTCTCACTCTTCTTGTTCCTAAGATTGCAACAAATATTATTTGTAGGCAATTGCTACATTCATTCATGTTGACCTCTTGCTTTAATACTCTCTTGGTTTCTGTTCCCTTTTCTCTGACTGCTGCAAAAATAAAGAAGTATGAATAAAAGAGAAAACAAAGAGGGCACAGAATGAGTAGCAAAGACAGAAGAGCAGGAGAGAAAAAGGGAAAAGCTAGCTAGCAAAGAGATGGATTGTGGTTCTATGTTACAGTGGAGCATAAGATGTGTGTAAGATTAAATACTTTTCATCTTCCTTTTTCTCCCCAGGCTCCTACCCAAGCAATTGCATACTATGGCAGGCACTACAGTCAGCAGTCTGGCAGGCAGCTAAATCTTAAATTCTGTAGAGCTCATGGGATGCAAAGGCTATTTCTAATCTAATTTCTAATCTAATCTATTTTCTCTGATAAATATCTGTCCCATTCTGCACCATGGGTTGGCCATTTAACTCAAAAAGAACAGCTCAGTTTGATTTCGGCAGAGATTGTAGTAAGTGCTTCATCCTTTTTCCGTTTTTTACTCTATAATATTCCTGAATAAATCTGGAAAATCTTTTGAAAAGCTTTAACCACTTTTATACATTTAAGGAGAGGTTTCCCTATGATACCAAGTAACAGCAACATTAATAACCTATGTGAATTGTAGTGGTACTTTGGGGCTTCTGATCAGGGAGCAGTTTCACAGTGCTGGGTATCATACAAACATGTAATTAAACTTGCCCTCCATCCAAAACATACCAAGACAAAGAAGATTAATTTTGTGGCAGCCCAGTTTATTAACTCCTTTCATTACACTGAGCAGCAAATGTTCTTTTTTTGCTTCAGTCTATGCATATGAGGAGTTGGCTGTTGGAGAAGACATTGAACAGAGTATAGATGTAGGAATGGGCAAAGCAATCTGGAAAACAAGAAGATGTTAAACAGCTGGTAGAGAAAGGAGGTTCCAGAGAGAGCCACAGGTGAGTGGGGGGACACAATACAGGGGCAAGAGTTTAGAAGTCTCCCTTTTTCCCAAGAGTAGAAACACTAAGAGCTGAAACATGAAAAGGATTGTAAAAATAAGGGCTGCAGAGTAGCACAACGTTCATTATCTGCTCCCCTACCAAGCAGTGAGTCTTTGGAAAAGGATGACCCATGGTTGCCTACCACAAAAATTGCTTTGCTACACTGGCTACTTAACTTGTCAAATCTGCCAGGAATTGCTAAACTCAACAGTACAGCTAGAGCCACAGCAGAAGTGGCTCTCATTACTGCTGGGTCAGTAATGAGAAATGTAATGTGAACTTCCCTTGTCTGTCAAAACCATTGTACGGGGCATACAGAAAACCAACAGCCTGACAAAAGGAGTCCATAGAAAAAGGCTAAGTAAATAATAATGGAAGTCTCTTGACCCTTTTACATACTTTCTGGCTAGGTTAGTCCTTAAATAATGCAGTTAACTGTAGAGGGTAAAAAAATGTGAAGGAATATTTTTGTAAGAAAACACCTCTGCAGAGAAAGCTTGACTTTAATTTCCTTAACTCCATCTGAAAATGTGCATTTTTGATTGACATTCTTAAAGGTTTTTAAACTAACAAGCACAGTACTCGCCATTTCATTTTTTTCCTATGATGAAAATAACAGAAAGCCAGACAATTTTCCTTGAGTACACAGCTATTCCCAAAATCCAAGCTGGGAATGTCAGTGTGTACACCATTAGCAAGGTTATAGTCATGCATGTTCCACCAAACACGTATTTTCTTCCTGAAGGGAGAACTCTAACTGAATAACTGATAGCAAACAGCCATGCTGCTGGGGCAGGGGAATGGTACCATCACTGTTTCCATTTTAACATCTTAGTTCCTCTTCCAGCAAGTAAGTGAGAATAGCCAAAAATTCTTACGAAAATATGAGGAAAACTCCTGGGGAGGAAACAATCGTTCCCTGGCGTCCAATAACTTCAATTACACAAGACAAGATTTTAAAATTTAAGTTGAAGGGCTGCTGCTGATATTATCTTGCGATGTCAACATACAGATGTGTCTGATGACACATACAGACCTTTCTGGTGTTTGCTTTTTTCTCCCTTTTTCAGTATTTTTGCATTTTCGTAATTTCAAATAGATGGTGGGTCAGCAATAGTTGTGGAAGGGTTTTTTATTTGTTATTTATAATTACATTGCATTTATCTGTTACTTTTGGTTTTTATAACACACCCTTAATGATGATTAAACGTTTCATCAAACACTTCTTATTCACTGTTAAGCTTAAGTATGTGATAGTACAATAATTTTTCTGAGTCATTCCTATCTGTTTGAGGATCTGGATCAGGCACTTATGAGTATCCCATTATATCCTTAAAGAAATGTTAACTTCTGACTATAATTTTTTGGAAATTCTAAAAAAGCTTTTTATTCAAAGTATCTTCAGCTGACACTTTTCTCACATCTGGCATATTACTTTTTCTTTCTTCAGAAAAATCTTGTCCTGGGAAAGAATACCACTGCAAAAATGCCATGGAACATGTGAGAATCGGACATTTTTTCTCAAACCATTACACAGTCAGTCTATAGAAATCCTACTCTCCGCTTTGACTGACTTTGCACCCCACATTCTTCTTTGGTGATACGGATCCAAAAATCAACCTCTCTTAGGTTAGCTGGAGATGGGCTGCTGAAGAATATATCAAGAAAATGCTTTTCTGATCCCTCCAGAGAAAATTAGGATGTTATCAGGCACACCAGAAGTGCTCAGGCACCAAGAGTGCAGCTGTGCCTGGATAGAAATGAGGGGCTGACAAGTATGGAGACGTATCTCCCCACACATACCTGAAAGTGCCAAAGGCCACCCAAGACCTGTGGTTGCTGCCAGTTTTCATACCTTGTCTCTGATAAGAAATGAATGCTGGTGGACACCAGTTCCAGCAAACATCCGCAGTGGGGCGTCGCAGCCTGTGGAAGCACTGGCAACCATCCTGCAGTGTCCTGGGAGAGGTGCCACCCAGTGCCCACACACTCACTAGGCAGAGGAAATCCAGGAAATCGGGAGGCAAGCCAATGGGAAACTGATATGCCCTCATAGAGAAACCTCAGTGATGTACTCACAGAACATGTTGAGTACAGGTGTACTTCGAATTCTTTCCCAGTTATCACCTTTTCAGCCTTTCTGTTTATGGAAACATAGCCCTTGTTCAAGTGATGCAAAACTAACTTGGTTTATAGTGTTCTTGATGTTCCTGGCTGGGTTTTAGTAAGATAAGGAACTGCACTTAAAGACATCACTTCCCCATGTTCTTGAAGAGTTCAGAGCCCAGGTGACATTGTCAGGTTTTTAAAAATTCACACAGAAAAACACTCTTCATAGTTAACTTTCAAGATGTGAACCTTACACAAATACTTTCTAAAGGGAAAGGAGATTACTGTTTTAGAAAACAAATTCTGTACTTACAGAACAAGCTATCCAGAAGATTATCTCTATTTATCTGATGTTCTAGGCTGCTGTTAATATCAATTCATCATCTTCTCCAATATGCAGTATTTGTTTGCAAAAACTAATCACGCATGGAAAGGCAAGGCTATTTCCTTTTGTTCACACAAGCTCATGATCTGAAACAAAGCTGTTAGGATACTTAATGCCATGCATGCTCTTCTAATGGATAATATGCACCATGCCATAGCAAAATGTCACTGTGACTGTTATTTTTCTTGGGAGGTTTTCAGCTGAAACCTCTAACTCTGAAAAACAGAGTGCCTTGATATCATGTCAAAGCCACAATTAATTTTCCCTTTAATAATTTTAATATTTAATTATTGTATATACAATGGTACATTAATATAATCCCAGCAGGAATGGAAGAAAAATCTCAAATATCAGAAAGACAACTGTTTAAGAAAAAAAACATGACATCTGCCATTTCCTGAAACGGACTTCCAAAAGCAACTACTCAGAAATACCTAACCCTTTAAAGCAACATTCATCAGAACTCACTGCCCAAATCACATCTACTTTATTAAAGATGTGCAATATATTATAATAAAGCCACTGGTACATTCCAGTGAGCACACAGGATTATATGTTGTCCCTGCACATAACCCTCAGATAGTAACAAGAGGGAAGCTACTAAGCTGGGAAGGAAACATTAAAGACTAAAATGAAAGACAAGGAAACAGATGTAAGTCAAGAGGAAAAACTTTTAGCATGCCATAAAATAAATCTCTGACCAGGAAGAATGCTTTTGACAGCATGCGCATCGTGAAAACATGCATCTATTCACAAGTAACAGTTTGTCTTGGTGAAATCACATGCTGAAAGTTAACAAACAACCAGCGCATCTTGGGCAGATCAGCACATTCTTCATGCTCAGTCTGCCATTCAGCCTCACCAAGCCATCCATGTTTCAACTACATCCTTGCTTAGTAGGTTATTTTAGTTTTTAGGAAAGCTTTAAAGCTTTGAGAAAAATGCCTTGGGTTCCCTTTGATGAGTGAATACTGATGCAGCTGCTTGATTACATCATTTTGAAACACAATCAGCAGGAACTTTCCATGATACTTAAGGGTATACTCCTACTAGTTAGCACTGCAGCCCAGAAATACAGTTTCTCAATTTTATGTTAAAGAGCATTTCTCTTAGTAGATAATGTTTTTGTTTTGATAAGTGAAACATTAAAAAAAAATCTACCTTTGCTTTCCAGATTTCAATTCTTTAAAATTTAATCTCCATTTTCATTTTCTCTGTTGTTCCTATACAGAGCCTTAGCTTGTATCCCCTCAGCTCCACAGACACACAGAACTGTCAGCAAGTAGAATATGCCTATGATGGAGATGTCTTTGGAGAGAATGCATGAAAAAATACCTGATCACAAGAAGCATGGGATTAGTTTAACTCATAAAAAGTATAAGACCAAGCATTTTGCAACAAAGGACCCAAGGGTGCCTCTGGCAGAAAAACTAACCTGTAAGTAGTGAGGGGAGAAATTTTACAGAAGAGAAGTTCGATTTATATTAGGAGTACTAAGACAGTATGTAGAAAAACAGGAAACCACTTTCCCCAGATTGTATCAGTTTGTCTTTTCTCTTCAACAGCTACACTGTAAAGGAAGATAGCTATAAAAGGAGGAAAAGAGCCCATATGAAGCAGCAAGACGTTAGAGAGTCATCTTGTTAAATGTTAGACAGTAATGATAAGAGAGCCCATAAAAAGTAAAAATTTAAAGTACTTGAAAAGGGAAAAAGAAAGAAAGAGGCTGATGTTATCTAAAAGAAATAACCTTGAAATCTATGTAAGAATTGGTTATAAAGCACTGACAAAAATGCTCCATTCCTTTTTTCTGTTAATTCCAGTCCTAATTACAGCAGCTGAGCATTTACAACCACAGAACCAGCACAGCCTGCCAGATCTCCCATAAAACACCCAAACACTCCTATCAGAAATTCTGAAATGAAAACACTTCAGAAGCAACTACGCAGGCTTTGCTTTTTCATGTGATCCTGCAGATCAACTGCTGGCCATTTATCACAGTATCCTGAACCACTGCATTATAAAGTTTATAAAACCAAAAACCTGGCTAAGAAATTCAAGAATAGATTGTAGAACTGAGTGTAAGCTTTCAACCTAATACTATGCTCCCAGAGAAGTTACAAGAAATTGAAAAAAAAGTATTCTTGGCTTCTCACTCTCAGGTTCCTTATTCACTTCATTGGTCAAGGAACAGTCACGAAGAAATGCATTTGCTGTTCAGATCAAACAGTTATATGAACACCACATATCAACTTGGGAACAAAATACCAAGAGACTTAAAAGGAGGACTCAACAGTTACCCTCTTATCCTGTTACTCCAGCCAACCTTGTAATTGTCTCTTAACTAGATCTCATTATCAATAATCCTTTTAGTGGGATCGGTTTCACTTTCACAGCTTATTACATGGATGACAAAAGGAGCAAAAATAACTCAAGAATTATCAGGCAACAAAAATCATTTCTTAAAACAATGTTAAAAATCTTCTGTGAAATTTTTTCTGTAAAAGTGAACAGACCCTAGTGATTTCTTCAAGAATGTCTTCTATTTACAATGGAAACTCATCCCATCTAGGGGTTAAACTGTAAGTATTATGATAGTGTTATTTAAATTGCATCTTCTGAATTACCTGAAAGAGTACCTTGGAGTATCCCAAAGAATTGTTACAGGGAACTGTTCACCCAGGAGTTTATCAACACCATAATAACAAAAGGATAATCTTGATCTGATGTTAAAACTGATAGAAAAACCTAAGGTCAAATGAAATTAATATGTTTCTCAGCTAAGAGATCTCTCACTGAACTAAGTTTCCATTTCCAATTAAGTATCACCTGGGTATCTTGGTACCCTGAAAAACACTTGAAAGATGTCATGCCTATGAACTTGTCTAAACAAAGCTCTGTTGCACACTTAAATCCTGCACTGTTAGATAATTTTTCTTCTTGAGCAGGCATTTCACATTAGGCTAGGTTGTATTTGATAAATTTTAAATTACTACAAAGTTTCAAGTTCACCTGAAGCTAAAAAAGAATCCCAACCAACCTTTAATCAGTCCTCAAGTGCCAGTTAATTTCCTTTTCCTCCTTCACAGACACCCTAAAACTCACTTCGCTTTTTTCACACATTGTCCTGTCACTTACTTCACATCCTCTGTTTTTTTCCCATTTTTCACATACAGATTTTATTTGATGCATTGGTGCCAATCGCGTAGTCCTTCTCTGTCAGGAGGCACTGACAACATCACTTACATGCTTCCCATACTCTCTAAGAAAAATAAAAGTAATTACTTTTTTTTTTTTTAATTTTCCAAGGAGTAGCTTCAGTTACCAAGTTTTCACAACTGTTACCCAAGATTTACATTCTCATTTGGTTAAAAGTAAAAATTGCCTACTAAAGGAGTCCTCTCCTTCAGTAAAATACCTCTGCTGATGTGTCCAAGATGCCTATAGAAGAACTCTCAACTGAAATACCTTGTTATCCCATTCTTTCTGGCAAACAAGCAGAGCTTGGAAACTCTAATAAAGTGCCATTTTACCATCAGTCATGTGTGGGTTGGTTCTATGTAGCATGCACCATAAGCTAAAGGTAGAATTACATCATAGGGGTTGCAACCTCTCAGAGATTACTCTCCAACCTCTCAGAGATTACTCTCCACTCCTTTAGCTTCATTAAAAATAGACTAGCTCTGTGGGATAATTCTATTTATTCTTTCCAACTTGGCACTCCATTAGGCTAAATTAAATGGACACTGATAGAAAGAACTCTGACTGCAAACAAGAGATGAAACACTGGCTTCATGAAGAGCAGAGAATGGTGGATCAGGCAGGGAGGGAACTAGTCGCAGTTCATTCAAATTTCCCATTTTCTCTTGCACTAATTGGCTCTATCACCCTGCACACTCTGCATCTGGATCCCAGAGCTAACCAGAAGTGTAACTGTTTAAAGCTTTGGATCTGTGCTGTGCATCACTGAGCTTCTGAGGGTACACAAATAACAGTGTTTGCTTCTGCAGGAAACAGGCTCTGGCTGGGATTCACAGGGGTGGGCCTGCTACAATGCCTTTTTGCTGTTGCATCACAGCCACATGTCAACTTGCAAAAATGAAAATTAAATTTTACCAGTTTAATTTTTCTCCAATTGCATCCTGTTTTGACTGCTGAGATTTTCACACCTTTAAGGTGGAAGCCAGGTCCTTCAATACATAATGACACAAATTGCATATTCTTGCTGAGAATTTGAGGGTCCTTTGTGATCAGCTGTGATGCAGCACTCAGTACATTCTCCATTCAATATCAATTTCTCTGCTGTCATAAAACTGTATTTGATGGCAGCTGTATTTCCCAAAGTAAATATTTGGGCCACATTTAATACAAAATACCAGATGCACAGAGGAGTCTGAACTACTTCAGATGAGGAAATAAAAATATTAATTCTGTACTTAATAATGAAAAAAGCTTTCATAGAAAAAGCTCCAGCTACTATTGGAACACAGCATTGATATCACAAAAATTAAGAAACTACCTTGTTTTTGTATTGACTCAGTCCTTTCAAGAGGGAAAGTGCCGCTCATCTCAGCTGGCTCTTCTTGCTGAACTGATTTCCACTCCAATATTCTCTCTGCCCACAGAAGAACTTTTCTCAGTCCTTAAAAAAAATGCACTGCTGGCATCATGCTATAGCTGCCCCAAGGACCATTCAGACTAAGTAAATAAAGAAATATTATAACAGAAGATTAGAAAGAGAGAAAAAAGGAGTCAACAGACAGAAGGCACTTTATGAAGAAGCTTCCTGAATACCTATGGTCTTCAGCCAAAACAAGTAGTGTTGGCTTGTTAGATTAAGCAGGTCAGATCACATTTATGGAAGAAAGTGTAATTTAAGGGGATGTTTGCATGAAAGCAGAGTTGCCCAAATATACAATCAATAGGGAGAGAAATCTCCAGGAACATGTGGCAGCACAGGACATGATCATGGTGAGAAGAGATAGTGGTTTGTTATCCAAACTGACAGGATTGCATCTGGAAGGCTGCAATGTTTAAAAACAATAAAAAGAATGTGAACTACCAGAAATGTTTGTTTCTTTAAAATGATGAAAAGTTGATGCTAATGAGAAGTGCAACAACATCAGCACATTGAAATGGCAACATCGAATTGATTCCTTAAGGGCCAACTCAAAACAGTTAGCCCATAGGATGAAAAGGGAAGTTTCTATTTCCTCCAAGTGTGGTACTGTAACACATTTTAAAACCAGCTATGGATATTTATTGAACACTGACACTGAGGCACACCTGCATAGGCAAGGTTGGGTCCGTGACCCAGGAAATTTCAAGCTCAACAGCTGAGAAGACTGGATGCAGCATTTCAGTGACAGAAAGTTGAACATGGCACATGCCTTGAACATGGAATCATTTTGCCTTTGACCCTTCCTATTTCAGCTCTTCTTTTCCCTACTCCTTTAGTGACTTCTATGGGGAAATAAAGGTGATGAGCTTGAAGGGCTGCTATGGGGGCCTCTGGAGGAGAGGAATAATCACAAAGTCAAAAAATTACCAATTCAAGTATTGTCGTACCTTGGGAAATGCATAGGAGTAATGCAAATACAGATCCATAGTCATCCAGCATCGGCAAATGAAGACAGAGCAGAGAGCCAGGACAGTGAACACAGACAAGCAGCACTGCCCCATACTACCATCTTCTCAACTGTGCATCAACCAGCAGGTTGCCTGAACAAGCTCCAAACACTCCTCTGTCAAAGGAGCTTGACATTGTAAAACATGACAACTAGATGAGATAAGCCCTAAAACAGGCATAAGGAGGAGGAGGTATCTGGCTATGTCTACAGACTAAATTAATAACTTTTGTGTGGTCTTCAAGAAGCTTTCAAAGCCAACCAAGTTTAAAATGCATTTACAATGAACACTCTAAGACATTACTCATTAAGTACTGTAACAGATCCCAAAGCACTGTGGCCAGCAGGAAAATCATTTGAATCAGGAGAGATGTTAATTAAGAAACTCAGCAGCTCCACAGACTCTGAGAAACCTCTAGAGAGGCAGAGGAAAGATCCCACTTCCTACTTTTGCATTCATATCTGGGAAATGTGAATCATCCCATCAACACTGAGAGAAATCCAGAAACTGCAGGAAGGAAGGAAGCTTTGAGTTAAAAAAAGTGAAAGACAGGATACTGTTTCCCTCTTGAACAAAGGGAAAGAAAGAGGTCAGCACTGTCCTGCTCAGACTGAGGATGAGGAGCTGAGCGCTCAACTTCAAAAACACTTCTAGGTTCTATTTAGAAAAGGGGACGTAGGAGTTTGGTGGCTGCTAGCTAAAACATTTTCTCCATTTTGGTACTCAAAACCTGTCTCTAAGATCTTCTGCAATGGCTGGAAACAACTTTCATTTTTTAAATATCTGAATAAAATGTTTTCTTCTTCTGTTTGTCTCCTATCTGAACTTTTCTTTTGACTTGGCGATCAAAAACCGAAATTTCTTTTACCGTATTTTCATCTGCAGTCTTACCTAATGCTTTGAATGAACTTAAGAGAAGCTTCCAAACATTAGGTACATTGCTGTCCCAGAAGAAATGGAGCACAAATGATGTGTGTAGGCAAGTACACTGGTAACCTATGATAGGTGAGGAATCCCAGAAGTTTGATCATGACACTTGGCAAGATATGGATATAGTTTTGATGGTATCACCAAACAGCAAGACCAGAAGAGACATTTCTTC